>JAOXJP010228213.1:0-11161 GCA_025762735.1 Platanus orientalis | reverse complement strand
ACAAAACAAAATACTATGTAAGCAAACTCCAAATATGAAGCAAAAGATTTACCTCAACCCTTGGGTTGGGAGTTTGAATGATGGGAAGTGTAGGAGCACCGTCCTCGATCTTCCTCCTCTCTTCTCTTGCAAATGATACCTCCTTTGTGGCCACAAGAGAGAAAAATGACTCTCTTATTTTTCTTTAAAATCTTGGAAGCTTGAGTGAGAGTGTAGTGATAGTGTAGATCTTGTAAAGCTCTTCTCCGTTCCTAAGAACCCTTATTTTTTCCTTTGCTAAAATCCCTCAAACCCATTTTTCTCAAGAACACCTCATGTAAAGAATTTCAAGTGATTTTCCTCAAATGATTCCTCAATAACATTTCTAATATGCTTGGGAGGTCATCATTAGAGACCAATCCCCTTCTTATAGGTTCGAGCCAAGGCTCACTATGGCCTCCAACAGTCAAAAAAACGTTAAAAAAACTAGCTGTTACGAGTTAGATTTCTACTTGTAATTGATCATGGACTTTGTGATCGATCACAAACCCTATGATTGGTCACAATCCATGATTAGATATTCATCAAGATATCCTTGAGCCAATCGTTTTGAGTACTCGTGGGTTCCAAGCAGACATCGGGATCAAAAGTTATGGTCATTTTAAGTTGAGATTACCATACTTACTTCTCAACTCATTTTTCACTTGGGGGTTTTCGAGAAATTGCATCTAGAAGCATATATTGGTCTTTCGACCATCCTAGGATTAAACCTTGGTTTTTTGGGTGTCTCTTAGAGTATCCACACTAAAAGTCTGGTTTTATCCTAGAAGAGGGGTGAATAGGATATCTCAAAATTCTTTTTAATTTACCCCTAATTAAAATTCCAGTTTAAGATGTTTGTTATAATACTTGGAATTTTAATGCACTTATAATTATGCTTCAATTATTATAGATTCAAGTACAATGCAATGAAAATTTGTAATATTGATCTTCTAATTACTTTATGTTTTTACTTAATTACAAATGTGAAAGATCATATATAGAATGATAAACATGCCATGTAAATATAGAGAGAAGAGACAATTCACACTACAAGCAAACACACAATACAATATTTATAGTGGTTCAGCACTCGGGCTTACATCCACTCTCAAAGCTCACTACCGAGCTATCAAATTTTATTAAGATTAAATTATATTACAATCAAGGTTAAAATTCTAAAACCTATCTACTTGCAAAGGAAACTCTACTTCCGGTGTCTTCGGCGGGTATGGTCTACACTATTGGTGTCTTCGACGGTAGTGCTATGTTCTACACCCAGTGTCTCCGGTGAGTGCTAAATGCTCAATATAAAAATAAAAGTCAATACAAATTACCTCATATGGCTTGTGTATTGCTTGATGCACATGAATGTGATTGCTCCTTTGTTGAGCTAGTGTGTCAATGTGTTCCACCAAGCTTCCAAGAGTGCCTCTTTGCTTCTTGGAGCATCTCACTAGGGTTTACTTGGGAGTAAACCCTTCTCCTTGCTTCCTTCTTGTTGGTCTTCTTAAATAAAGTGTTAGGGAAGCACTTAAAGGCTCCTTGATCTTCAATCAATGCCCATGAGCCTTTGGTAGTTAGGAGGTGTAAATGCCTTAGCTCTCTCTTCTCTTTTGTGTTCAATTTGATTAGTGTGTTATTGAGTGTTAGAGAGCTCTCTTGAGCTTCTCTCATACTTATAAGAGACGAGCACAGTCATGCACCCTTGATTTGGCATCTCTCCTAACGGTAAAAAAATCACAGACATAGATCTCTTATATTTTTGGAATTTCTGTGATTTTGGATTAATTTGGTTATGTCGGATTGATCCACACGAATCAATCCAGCATCCCCAGATTGATCCGGTGTCTTAGTCTGAGACACCCGAGCTCTACCGGATCGATCCGCTAAGTGCGGATTGATCCGACCCCACCCGGATCGATTTGATTTCCCTGTTTTTCTACCATTTAGCCTTAAACCTACTCCCACTCACTTGCGAATCTATATAGGTGGCATGTGTTGGTCCATAAGGCCATGTAAGGTGTCATTTGATCTTCTTAACCTATGTCTATCATATTGTATACCTTTACAAACCTTTTTGTGCTTGATGAACCTCAGGTCTTCAAGTCTTTGGATCATCCTCGGCTTCAAGTGATGGAGCTTGTCTTCCTTCTTAGAAACCAACACTTGATGATTACAGACATGACTAAAATATGCAATGTGCTCATGCCATGCCTAATCTACCACTCCATGTATTTTACACAATATGGAATTGACAATATACATCAACACACACAACATCCATTTGAGATGTGAGCCCTTCATTCAAAAATAGGGTTTGGTGAAATTCCAAAAACTCCCAACCATGATTGAGAAGATTTTCTCCAAGTCCTTGGCTCAGAGACTATGGAGCTTTACGAGAAGATGAGGGCTCGTGGGTGGCTTCCCTACTTCGACCTCCAAGGAACCATCTAAGATGAAGAGGTGCAGATTTTCTACTTCAATGTGTTTGAGGAGAACAACCAGGACATCTCCTTCTACTTTATTATGTATGGATGTCCCATTACTGTAAATCCAAACTATGTCGCATGGCTACTCAAGATTCCACAAGAAGAGAATGGGATAAAGTTTCCCATAAAAAAGCGCACCTCCTCCGAGAAGAGTGATTTGATTGATCGTCTGTGCACACAGTATGTCAATTAGGGTAGCAAGTTCCCCAGCAAACCTTACAAGCCCACTGTGAAATTTCTTGGGCAAGTCTTCTCCTACAACCTCATCTCGATGACTCATCGCAACCATCTTACCCTCTAGATGGCCTACTTCATAGACAACATCCTTGAGGGGCCAAAGATTGATCTCCCCATGGTCATTTGTTATGTCATCCTCAAGACTGCAAAGGCCAAGCACTCCACAGGGAGCATCCCCTTTCTAGTTCTTATCACGAAGATCCTCACAACACAAAAGGCGCCTTTGCAAGTTCTGGCTCCAATGAAGCCTCCTACTCCTTCACAATCGGGAGTTTGAAGAAAATGAAGTTTGTTGTAGATGACACCAACCAAAGAAGAAAGGTGTCAAGTTGAACTCGGCCAAGGTTGCGTTGGCCTCCACCAACGCCATACTAATGTCCCTGATGTACACAGTCATCAAGAAGCTCTCTAGGGTTGTTCACAACCAGAGGAAGACCAATGCCAACTTGAAGCTGGTAGCAGCAAGGGTCTCAACTCCAAAGAACCCTCTAGTTCTTGAATCGGCCAGTGATAGTACGGATGACTATCCAGAGGGAGGAGTTCACTGATGTGACCAACGAGGACTGCACAAAACAGGAAGGGAGTGATGGGGAATGAGGAGATGAGTTTGTTAGAGATCACGAAGTGGCTAATCAGGAGGATGATGAGAAGAGGTTGAGAGAGTTGAGCCGGAAGGCTCAAAAGATGAAGATGGAGATGATTGAGCATCTCTTGGTAGTGTTTGTGGCACTTTCTTGAGGCCATAGTGGTCATTATTATTATTATTTTTTGTATTATAGATGATAGTCTTTTTTTTGTTCATATGTACTGGTCGTGGGCTATATGACTTTACTTTTGCTAATATCATATGTAATTAGTTTGACTATCATGAATAGAATAACCAATCATTTTTGTCCAGCCTCATTTTTATTTCATATGCTCCTTATGGTATGATTTTTGCTAGACTTTGCCAAATTCATGGAAAAAGGGGGGAGAAAAATTGCATACTTGGCATTGACCATGAGAGGGAGTAGCATGCATTGTGGGGGAGTATGGCTTTCCACGAGGGAGAGCATGAGAGGTTCTGTACATTGTGGGGGAGAAAGTAACAAGAGTTACTTTTGTAAAAGTATACACTTAAAAGCTTGTATGCATTATGGGGGAGCATACAAATTGGGGGAAATACACAAATTGCCAATCTTCAAAATAAAATTTGCCAATACTAAAACTAAATTGAAAACATCCATTTTTCATTGTCTCTTTATGTTTGCTCATATGCACACTCTTACATATTTTTAGAATATATACTTCACACTGGCTTGAGGAAGGTATGTGTGTTGATGTGTGTAGGTGTTGATGAGCTACTCAAGATACCTAAAGCTTTAAATGTAATCTTATTTTTTTGTATGTATCGTGTATTGGAGGTGATTGACATGTATTTTGGGGGGTTGGGCAATGTGTCTTTGTATTGTAATGTTGGGGTTAAGGCATTCGTGCCTAATCATGTCTTTTGGGGGAATGAGGAAGTGTGCCTAATAGAAATGGCCAAGGATGTGGTCTTTTCCATGGAATTAACAAAGGGGGAGATTGTTGATGCAAGAGCACCATTTTTCAAATGCATGGGCAAAGGTGTGGAACAAACTCCAACAATCAATCCTTAAAGAACAAGACTCAAGCTGGGTCCCAACACTCAAGAAGGTAAAGGCATGCATGTAGCTTCATAAGGTTCATGTAGTATGACCCAAGATGAGTCCCCACACATGGTTGATAGCCTCAAAATGATCCTAAGAGGATATGAACCCCCTAGAATCACAAAATAGTGAAAATATAAAATTCACTATTTGTGATCTATCACAAAACCCATGATCGATCACAAATAGAGTTTTAGGCCACCCGATAACTAGGCCTCTTCTCCATGATCGATCATGAACTTGGGTCCTAAGACCCCATGATCGATCATGGACTGGTTATGACTTGAACATGGGCCCACACCATGGTGACACCCCCGAGCATTTTGTGGAGGTCATGAAAAATGACTCCATGATCAATCACAAACCCCATGATCAATCATGACTATGAGTTTTGAAAGTATGCCAAAACTCTGTTTTAAATGGATAGCTATTTTTTTCCCTGTTTGAATATTTTCAAATCCAAGGATTGTGAGCCTTTTTCGTCCTCTATAAAAGGAAAAGTTTCTCCTTAGGGTAACACACTTCAAGCATTTAAGAGAGTGTTATTTCCTTTGCCAAAAAGAGCCTCTAAGGGTGAAAAATCCTCTTCCTCCATTGCTTGAGTCACTTATATCCAAAAGTGAACTTAGAGGAGTGTCATAATCCATTAAGGCTTTGACCTCTTGTGAGGGACCTTTCTCACTACTTTGTGACTCATTTTTCGACACCTCGGAATCATCATCCCAAGTTACAGCCATGACCTTACCCTTTGTCTTGAACTTGTTTTTCTTATTGTCGCAATCCTAGGCAATATATCATCTCCCTTTACACTAATATCAAATAGGAGGCTCATTTGAAAAGTTCTTCTTTTTCCTATATCCGAGAAGGGATCCCCTCATTTATTTGTTCTAGGAGTAATCCTTGGAGTTCCCCCTAAAGAACTTACTGAACCTCTTAGCTACTAGAGCTAAGTCATTATTCGAATCTTCATTGGATTCGGTTGGTTCTTTTAACTTGAGGGCAATTCCCTTCTTTTGAGTGGGTTCTTTGATTACTGTTTCAAACGTTTAAAGGGAACCAATCAATTCCTCTAGTTTTATAGTCTCTAGGTCTTTGCTTTCCTCTATGGTTGTCACTTTAGGTCTAAACCTTTTAGAGAGTGACCTAAACACCTTTCGTACCACTTCAGATTCTAGAATATCCTCACCTAGACTCCTCATGATATTTACCAAGTTGGACAGCTTGGCATTGAATTGGGATATTTCTTCATCATACTCCATCCTAAAAGGTTCAAGTTGTGTTGTGTACATTTGAAGCTTGGACATCTTTACGACACTTGTACCCTCATGGGTTACCAAGAGAAGCTTTCATGCCTCTTTTGTCGTTTGTAAATGAGTTATCCTCCTAAACTCATCAGGGACCAAGCCACTTGCTATGGCATTCAAGGCTATAAAGTTGAACTTGTAAGCATCCGCCTCGACGGGGGTCCACTCACTTCGTGGTTTGTCGGACTATGTATAGTCATTGACTATTACACTCCAAACCCTAAGGTATATGCATGAGGAAAATCTTCATGCGAGACTTCCAATAGCTGTAGTCACTTCCATTAAAGAATGGAGGTGTGCTGATGAACATACCACTATCTTTTCTAGCCATCTAGGATTTTTGCTAGGACCTTACTCAGGTTGTTAAACCTTATGTGAGTAATCTATGCTCTGATACCAATTGAAATGTCTATAAAGCTATCCTAGAAGAGGGTGAATAGGACATCAAAATTATTCTACCATTTCTTGCCAATGTTAGGATTGATTTTAATCTTCTTGAGATTAGTTCACAATGTGCTTACTCAAGTATTTAAATAAACACGTAATGAACAATATTAGATATGGACACAAATTGAGAGACAAGCAATCACACACTCAATCCACAACACAAGATTTATAGTTGTTCAGCACGAAGGCCTACGTCCACTCTTCTAAAGCTCACTACTGAGTTTAGGTATATTTTATTTAGATTTTTATATACAACATAGGTCAACATACAAAACCTAACTACTTTCTCACTAGCAAGCTACACAACAACACTCGGTGTCTCTGGAGGATGTGCACTACTTCTGGTGTTTCCAACGGAGGTGGTAAAGCTTCCGGTGTCTTCGACAGAAGCAAAACAATAGAGGATGAATGAATATGCAAATGAATGCAAAGTAAATAGAAATTATTACCACTAAGTCAATTGATGTTGTTGTTCTTACTACATGTGGGAGTGCTCCTTGTTGAGCTAATTTTCCTTATACACCCACTCTTCTTCAAGCTATAACACTAGAGCTCTTTAAGCTAAGCCAACCACAAAGGGGTTCCCACAATGGACAACCCAAACCATACATCTTAAGTAGATGTTAGCTATAGTAGAGCTGAGAGGGAACCAAGAGAGATTTTCTTGAGGAACTTTCAAACTTGGAGCTTAAGCAATGGAGGAAGAGGGTTTTTCACCATTGAAGGCTCTTTTTAGCAAAAGAAATAACACTCTCTTGAATGCTTGAAGTTTGTTACCTAAAATAAAAACTTTTCCTTTTATAGAGGACTGAAAAAGCTCACAATCCTTGGAATGGAATATTTTCAATCGAGCAAGAGAAAATTATCATTCATTCAAAACAGAGTTTTGGTGGACTTCCAAAACTCACAGCTATGATCGATCATGGGGTTTGTGATCAATCATGGAGTCATTTTTCATGACCTCCACCAAATACTCAGGGGTGTCACCATGGTGTGGGCCCATGTTTAAGTCATAACCAATCCATGATTAACCAAAGACTTTGTGATCGATCATAGAGTCTTAAGACCCAGGTCCATGATTGATAATGGAGAAGAGGTATAGTCCTCGGGTGGCCCAAAACTCTGTTTGTGATCAATAATGGGCTTTGTGATCGATTACAAACAATGAAATCTTCATTCTTCACTCTTGTATTTTCATTGTTTTGTGATTCTTTGGGGGTCCATATCCTCTTGGGATCATTTTGGGGTGATCAACCATGTGTGGGGACTCATCTTGGGTCATACTACATAAACCCTATGAAGCTACATGCATGCCTTTACCTACTTGAGTGTTGGGACCCAGCTTGAGTCTTGATCTTTAAGGTTTGAATGTTGGAGGTTCTTCCACACCTTTGCCCATGGATTTGAAAAATGATGTTCTTCCATCAACAAAGGTCATCATCTATGTAAAGTGATCAAATATTGATTGCAAATTATTATTAATAGCTGCTTTCAGTGACTACCTCCTCAGACAACATGAAATAATGGGTGTCTCTGAACACCTTCTTCGGTCTACAGGAACATTCTTACCCACCACAGTAGACTCAGGACCCATATGTTGCTCTTTGTCCCCTTTCATAGTCAGTAAACCATTGTCATCATTTTCCATGTCCATAGATGGTTGGGAAGGACAATGGGAAGTTCCAATGTTATCATTAGATTTCCATTAGCTATGGTCCTTGTGAAAATTACTATCAACTTGTCCTAATGTTCAATTGGTTTATTGTACAAGAAGTAACATTAGGGTTTTCCTACAATACATTAGAAATAATGTAACTTATTTAAGTAGGAAAAATTTTAAAATTTACCAAATTGCTATAAAGCAAACCCCTATATCTTTACGAAATCCGCCCAAATGTAGTAGAAGTTTTTTTATCTGTGTCAAACCCAAACTTACACAACTTCATCATCATATCCCATGACTTCCACTCATCCTTGAGTTTGTTGTGGTGGTTTGTTAACTTCTTCAAGCCATAGGTATTGTTGGTGATCCTATTAAACTCAATCTTGGTCATATGCTAAGTTGATGTACAGCTTCTTATTGACTGCATTCCACTTGTCATGGGCTTTGCCCCCTATTGAACTGCTAAGTATTGCTCTCTTTTGCCATTCCTAAAAAATTGACATTACATATAAATCATTCTAGAATTTCATACATACATTCATATACATGTAATTCAATCACAATAATATGAGGAGTATGAAGATATACCTTCTATTTTAAAGTCACTCTTTGTATCATGTTGCTCTCTTGTGTCATTTCTATACGAAAAAATATAAAGACGTGCATTAGCACGACATGCTAATGTGAGTTCCACCATTCAAAAATGAAGGGAAGAGAATGGCAATGCAAGAAGATAAATGGATGGAGAATGAGCAACCAAACCAAGTAGGCTTCATAAAACCATTCACAATATAAGTAGCTCTCACAACATAAATATGCAATAGCACAATGTATTAACAGAAATAAGTTATGGTGAATACAGATCTTTTAATATTTATATAGTGAACCAATGTCAATTCCACATCTTGAAGCACAACACACAACCCATACATTTACAAGTAACACAATGGGGTTCAGCAGCTTATGCGAAAGACTTGAAAAAGAAAAAGCAAACAACTTATGCACGACGATGATGACCGAAGAAACAAACATGGAACTTGAGATGCAAGCACTCATATATGATGGAAAGTTGCAACTTGATTCTGGAAATGAGATGCAAGTACTCATATGTAATAGAAAAGGTATAAACAATGCAACCTAATTAAGATGGATTTGAGATGAACACAACTATTAAGTAAAAAAAAAGGTAATACAAATACCATGCACAATTCACAATTTATTTTATAAATCATTAACATAAGTAGGGGTAGTTGAGAGATAAAAAAAAAATCCTTTTCACAAAGTCAACCTATCCCTACCATGCATTGGAACTCATCACAATGTTTTCTTGCTATTTTTATTTACTATTTCTATATCACCACCACCTGCTTTGTTCAACATTCAAACAGAGGCTAGTTCAAATATTTTATAGAGCTTTTTACTTTGATTGGTCATAGAACTTCCCAATGGTAGACATAAAGCCCTTCACAGATAACATATAACTCAAGAATTGGGGCTTCAAACACATAGGACTTCACAACCATAGACTTAGAGCTCAATAGAAAAATTATCTACTTCCCATGAAATTCAGGTGTCGAATAAACTTTAGACATAAAGCCCTAACCCTTAAACTATTCTTGCATTCACAAAGAACCTATGAATCCACCTCAAAACATCCCTAAAAAAGCAACCATGCTTGCATTCACAGAAAACCCAGGAATGGAAATAAAAAAGTTTATCAAAATAGAAAATTATTTACATCTCATGCAATTCAGGTGTCAAATAAACTATATACATAATTCCCTAAATCATCAACCATTCTTGCATTTATAGTAAAAAAATCACAAATCCACATAGAAAGCCTTGGGAAAAAAAATGCTTGCATTTCTAGATGTGAGTGCAGAAATGTCATGCATTCTCAACAGCTGTAGCGAGATGTATATAATATAAGGGTGGGGTAAAAGTCGCAGGTGTGTGTACCACGTTTTTGACAAATCCTAAAGTGTCCTCTATTTTTCTCAACCCAGGTGAATTTGCTGCGATGCCGTATGATCCCTATTCTCATTAGGGATCCGAGTCTCAATAAAAGAGGTTATGCATGGTCCTAAATGTCTAATCATTGTATGCATGGTTTTGCACTAACTTATGGATAATGGAGCCACCACTAGTCAAAGGTGTGTGACTGGATTCATAAGGAAGCCTCAATGGGGAACCCACAATCGAATGGTCTAAACAGAGATGGCATAGAAGGGGTTCGAGGTTTATTTATGGCCAAGGAAGGTGTTAAGAATCCCAGCAAGCTAGTATCTACTAAGTTTGTATCTCTGCCATGATATCATAGGAACTCATATCCCTGTGGGTCTCTAGATGGGATCTAATTAACAAAATGGGTGAGAACACCCATGAATGTCTTCCAAGAGTTGCATGTTTGGGACCATAAAGCATTCATAAAATAGGAAATGTGGATCTAGAAAGCAATTGGGAGCCTTGTTGGCTGAAATCCCTGTTTAGGCGTCTTTGACCTACATGTGTCCCAACACGCAGGTCGAGCAATACTGTTATGTTATAGTAGTTGAATAGCATTCACTTGTCATAAGTCTTTATCAATTACTAATAAAAACTGGAGATGATATTTATCAACTTCGCATAAACAATCAGATGATGGCATTGCTCCTCAAGCTCTTTGCATGCTGCAACTCTGTGGTGCACAAAGATGTGATGCTTGCAATTGGTGCTTGTGCTTATGCCACTGGGCCAGAGTTTGGCAATGCATGCCAGAGTTCTACAAGTATTTGGAGATGGGATTACAGAATTTCAATGAGTACCAGGTCTCTGCCATCTCAGTTGGAGGGGGGGAGGGGGCTCTGTGCTATTTACTGTGCATTGGATGAGGAGGTCCTACAATACTTTGATGCGATAATGACCAACTTTCTCTAGGACCACCCAATGGAATGCTCCATCGATTCATCAAAACCTCCATAGTGTCCTGCTTCATGGGATTTGCTATTGCTATAGGGGAACATTTTGATAAGTGCCTCCCATGTTTTATGCCAATGAGGCATGCAGCTTTTGGATTAAGTAATTTGCTTTGTGCTTCTAAAGAATTTTTTTTTGCTGAATGAAGCTTTTTTCACTTGACAGGGCTCAGAAAATTAATCCAAAACTTGGTAAGAGAACTCCATACAATATGCTCATTGGGTAGTCTGGATAAGAGCACCCAATTCTTCACAAGAAGAAGGAAAACTGATCCCTCTGAATTCTTGTGGGAGCGCCAAAATAAATTCTTTTACTCCCAATCGATCATGGCCTCTTGGGACCAGGAATTTTTGTTAAAATCCTTTGTGTTCATTT
>JAOXJP010228212.1:0-11161 GCA_025762735.1 Platanus orientalis | reverse complement strand
ACACGAATTAGGGTTTCTTTTCTCTATTTAAAGCATTGTAACCTTCAAGGCAATTCAGTTTTTCATTAATAAAAGTTATAGAACAAGTTTATCTTCTTTGGTGAAGTTTAGGGTTTTTCCTAACAAAGGAGATGACGTGTTCTTCTCCTTGCTATTCCGCTGCGTCAGTTGCATAGAAGACTCATTATTTGTTAGGTCTGTCAACTATAGATCATGAATGGTTTAAAGCTGTCAGTTTGATGTAAAAATGCTTTGGTCTCAAGGATTTTATAGGGATTCTATGTGTTGGATGGGTGCCTACATACAAAGGACAGGTTATAGGTACCTTTAAACGATTCTACTTATTTTAAATAGTGACACCTTTACAAATATGATTTTTTTTTCTAAAAGTTTATAAAATTACTCATGGTGCATCCCAACCCCTCCAGAGGTGCTCTAGCTTGAATGTAAAATCGGGTTTCTTTATAGCTTTCTTTGAAGATTTCTAACAAAGGCGATTTAGGGGGTGCATCCATTGGCTAGATATAGGCATTTGGATTCAAAAGAAGATTGGACAATGTCAAAAAATCATTTTGCCCATATTTTTACATGAAGAAAGTCAAGTAAGTTTCAATTTTAGATTAATCCTTACCAAAAAAAAAAAAAGATTAATTAATTTATGTAACATTTGGTAAAAAAATAGATTCATGTAAAATCTTGTCAAATAGTTTTAGTTTGGATACTGTTACAACTTCATTATGAATAGTTTTGCAAGAATCCAAAATAATCCAAAATTCAAATTCCTTGGCATAAGAAGGCGCAGAGCCAAACACTTCAAAGCTCAAATTTATCTTGGTCATTAAAAATCAAGTTATAGCAGGAAGGTTCCCTCCACCTCCTATTTGAAGGAAAAGAAATCGACATTATGCCATATTCTTCTAAAGCAAAAGAAAATTCATAAATCCCATGTTTCATCAAGAATCACTTTACTTGGGTTCTTGGTAATGTAGAAAGCATCCATCTCTTGAAGGATGACTAGTTTCAGGAATACCGTCCAGGGACCAGGCCAGCTTGTTCTTGTATAGAGTCTATTCCCTTCATTATGAGATAGAGATGGGGGAACAAGGATCTCTCTCTCTCTCTGTGAAAGGTAAAACCACATTGATAGAATCTGCTAAAGTCCTGGACCATCAGATCCTTGGTTGGCACTAGAGAATGCATGCGAAGGGGTGGGGTGGGTGAGGAGGATCCCTTTGCAAAAGCGACTATATTCTGAAGCCCGTTTTCATTCTTCTTGCTTCTCATAAAAACAAGGCTTTATGTACCATCTAAATCAGTAAGAATGAAACCAAATTTGAAAACTTTGATAGTGTCCAACGCAATATGAGAAAGAGGTTAAAAGTTGGTAGTGTCTAGCGCATTATGGCCAAGTTGTAAGATGTGACACAAGTGTAATGCCTTTGTGACCTTCATGATCTCTAATTTTCGTTCCGTTTGATGTTAATAGAATTTTTAATTTTCACTCAGTAAAACTAGTTAGTTGGGATCATCTGTTTGGGTTAGCCAGTCCTGATTAAAGTGCCCTTAATGCACTGCATGTGTTTACAGTTTGACACATGAAAAAAAAAAAATTTAAACGTGCCAGCAGCCTAGCACAGTAAATGCTGTGCGTTAAGGATATTCTGACAGCAGTAGAGGATCCTCTCTCTGACACATGTTGAGCAATGGGGCCACAAACTGTTCTATGGGTCTTATAGCACCTGACCCAGGAAATTGTCTTCTCTCAGTTTAAATTTCTTCTCCACGGATCTAGATAAAGTCAGTGCATGGTAGATAAAGTCAAGAAGCAATCTTGAAGGATTTTGGATTTTAGCCTATAAATTAGTAAAAAGAGAACTTTACACCAGGAATTTTGGGTTAAAGCCTAGGTAAAAGCGTGATAAAAAAAACCTCGTGAATCACCTTAAGCCAATGACTAGGTAATTCACCTTAGTTAATTCTTCGGCTAAGATTTGAACTCCACATTTAGTGTGATACACCGGAAAAATTGAGAAATTTATAAAACAGACTTAAAGAAGATCGTTAAGCTTACTAAAATATTAAAACATAGTTATATATTATTTCAAATATGATTAATATCCTCTTACCAACTTGACTGTCTAAGTCCCTAGATAATACAAATACTTTTAAAATTATTATTACTGTATTTAAATATTATAATCCTTATCTTAAACAATAAATTTATTTTAAAATTGTTACTTTTTATATGTCATGTTTGTTTATATATAGACAAGTGATCTTCCATAAAATTAAAAAAAAAATGCATCCCTTCATCACTTTAGGAGCACCTAAAGCACTATTCTATTACCATGAGTGGAAGTTCTTTATCTTTCTTTTCTTCTATCCTTTGTATTCACAATAATTATATTGGAGTGGCCTTACTTGTTCTAACATCTTTTAGCTATATTGCTCATTT
The DNA here is from genome assembly GCA_025762735.1 of Platanus orientalis. NCBI lineage: Eukaryota > Viridiplantae > Streptophyta > Magnoliopsida > Proteales > Platanaceae > Platanus > Platanus orientalis. The sequence goes on along the minus strand of JAOXJP010228212.1, from coordinate 8,706 downwards.
GTGTAATGTTATGCGGATGCCAAGATTTGGATTCAACGCTCGGGTCAGGTCAGACTCCAAATCGGGCTAAAAATACTGGTAAAAAATGTCATTGCTCACTTTCGTCTATAAATTGTTCATGTCGGGTCTTTCTCCATATTGTCATTTAGATGACATCATCTCAAGTTGTATTCTAGACACTTTTCTAACATGTGATCATTGATCTGAACACAATCTTTGGAGATCAAGAATTATTCATGTTATTGTAGTATGGAAAGCTCAACTCCTCTTTTATGGGCTTACACGGCTAGTTGATGTGGGTATATGTAGACAGGTTGCTTGTGAAGACACTGAAATTAGGGTCATTGAGTTCGATGAACTAAGCACACTAGTTCAATAACAAAATATTTACCCAAAAAATAAATAAATAAATTCCAACAACAAATAAAACAACTTGAGCATTTCAATTCCTTTTATTGATGTAATTGGATATATAGTGCTAGAAAATAAAATCCTTTTATACTAAAAATCCGTTTTATAAAAAGTGACCCCAAGATTGACTACGTACTCTATTACTAGAGTTGAAAGGATTGTACTCGCCCCTATTTTGCTGGGAGAAAATGTTCTGTTTTCTTCCTCTTTTTAGTACGTTTCTAGGGTTTTGTTCCATCTGCTGTCCATCCATAATCTCTCTTCCCAACGAATTTCCTGGTCATTCTTGGGTTTTTTTTCCTCATTCTAGCATTAGAGTCTCTTTATTTTTTTAGAATTTCTTCCAATCTTATTGTTTACCTACCTGATGTCATAAGTCAAGGCTCAGAATTGGAGTTAGATATTTCACGTGAAGGCTGAGCACCACGTGAAGAATGCGAGCTTCAGCCTTTTTTGACCTTAGAGACTTGGGAGTGCGGGGGTGACAAGGTCCCTTCATTGTTATCACGAGGCGGTGGTCTCCTATCACCACTAATTTCTTATTCAAGGTAAGGTGTTGGGGGCTTACTCGCTTAAACTTTCATGTTCTAACCGGTTTGTCATTCGGTGGGCCGGGGAAGAAGTTGTGTTTGATGAAACCATTCTTACTCCCTAATTTGGTCCATGGGAGCCTCCTCTCTTAGGTATTAAACTGAGACCTGAGACTAGATTTCGTGCACACAAAAGATGTTTGCATTTCATGTGCATGGACCAAGATGCGGACATATCAATGCTGAAAAGTGATTGCACTTTTAGGGAGTGCAGTGCTGATGTGTCCGTGCTGTGGTCCATGGGCACGGCGTGAGCACATCTTTTGTGCACAGACCCTCTTGGGTATTTAATAATTTCAATGAATACAAAGAGAGAGACGTCATAATGAACAGACATGGTGGCCCTCTTGGCTATTTAACATTTTCAATGGGTACAAAGATAAACACATCACAATGAACAGACTTGGTGGTGTAGGCTTTACTCGTCTTTGTATTTTTCAACATTTTAAATTGTCTACTGCAGCTTATAGTGGGGTCATGTGTGGCATCGTTTGCAGTGTGACACTTACCCAAAAAAAGTAAAAATTATTCACGAAAAAAGTGAAAATTACCTATCAAATTTGTTTTTTTCCTACTTTTTGAGATACATGTTGCACTGTATACAATGCCAGTAGACGATTTCAACTCGACAGCCTTCTCTGGTTCGGAAGGCACTTTTCATTTGATTATCTTCCTGCATTAAAGGAAGTCTTCCAAATTAGTTCCTATGAGTGGGACCCTATAGCATCTATGCTACAAACGAAGACCATAGCTCCTGTGGTCAACAATGTGTTTCTGCGGTAGTTATTTATTTATTTATTTTTATTTTAATTATCCCTTTTTGTCTTCTGGTTTTGCCAAATTTGATAAATTCTTTGGCTTATTTCCTGACTTGGATCTATAAAGGGTTAAACTATTTACCCCCAAGTTCAAAGAGGATTTCCTGCAGGACCCTAAAGTTATAAAACACGTGAAGCACTACTTATTGTGCCAAGGGCTGGGCGTTTTTTTCACTTTTTCTTCCACATGTCGCCCAGCACCTTGCACTTCAGGGTTTCCGCAAGGATTTGCGTTGCAGGAAATCGCTTTAACCCAAGTTAAAGAATATGAGGTCCCACATTCCCCATGCATTATAGGTGGGGGACCTTATTTTCTGTAACTAAATCTAGGGACCATCCTGTGCCATACTCCTCGAGGCTATTTACGGTCTCACCATTGAAAATGTAGATTAAGATAATTAAAAAAAAAAAGTATATATATATATATATATTGAAAGAGTTTGATTTACTTAGAAAACTTTGATATTTGAATTTTAACCTTGTCTTCCCTTTTTTAGGTAAGACTGAGATCATGGTGCAACAACACATTGCTAGCTCGACACTCACTTTTATTCTCAACCTAGAGAACATCATTTGTACATGGACTGATCATTTTTTTATTGCCCACAAGTTGAACCATCAGATGTTGTCCTTCTCTTCCTTTTGTTCATAAAAAGAAAGAAGGAAAAAAACAACAAAGGCCAAAGAGCCCAAAAAAAAGAGAGGAAGGATATGACTCCTAATGTTACCCCTATGCTCTTCATTATAAGCCCTCCTATGTTGAGTTAGCTAATCCTGTCACACCTGAACCTGGACTCTGATAATAACAAGTAAACGCCCTGAATTTGGGCCGTAGCATTAAGACAATTCATATCTTAATCATAGTCATTTATGGTCTCTACTTTTTTTATTTACCTTTAACTTACACTCATTTCATGGCATAACCATCATTTTCATATGAGACGATACAGCGGAAAGTATTTAATTCCATCTAATTCCATCTAATTCCATCTCTAGCTATCAATTACATATGCAATGGATAAAATCATAAGCATCAATAACAAATGCAGTGAAAAACTAACATTCACATATGTATACCTCTTTTCAAAATTCATTCTAAGCTGTTTAATATAAGACAAATCTTTGTATCCAATAATGGTGCAATCTTCCATCCTCATAGTAGAATTACCATCAAGCTAAGTCATCTATTACATTCCTCCAAGTTCAAATTATCCTCAAGGGACTCAATATCAAAGTACAATGTTATAAAATCTCAAACTAGTAAAATCAAAATAAATTGACGGGCTCGTCCATTTGCTCCAATCTCCCGTCCACCATTCCTACTCATTTTCTATCTAAAAAATAGTTATGAATGAGTGAGTCAATGACTCGCAAGAAGTAATGTACAATATGCATACAATGAAAATGGAACAATATACAATAATATGAAGGTAATACCAATATGAACAATGCATGCATGACCTCAGAGAAACAGAAAGTAAGCAACACAATATAATGTCATGGATGCTTCCATTTGTTCAATTTATAGTGCATGCATATGTTCTTACTATGATGTGAATATCAATAGATCATAGGCCTAAGTAAAGGCGTCTCGATGCCATGTCATAATAAAATCAAGTTGGTTAACTATATAACCATGAAGGATTCATATATTTTACAGTTCGGATGGACATCATTTACAAATTACCCGAAAGTAAAAATCAATCAAAGATAAAGACCAATTTTCCCAGTTAGGCTTCAATCACTAGAAGAACATAATTCATATTTATCCAAAGGTATGTTAATGAATACAATATACACATGAAATTACCCGAATGGGCATCAGTCATAACAATATCAATAGAGAATTACTTAAAGGGTACCAATCAAAACCTAAACAAATCATAGATTTACCCGAATAGGTGTCAATCAATCGGAAACAAATCAGAGAGTCATCATGGTAAAGTTACCAAAGGTGGGATGCAAACGTATTTCTTATCTCCAAGCGGAGGTCAGATGCATTGATTATCCCTAAGGGGATGGAAAATGCATTAATTATTCCCAAATGGAGGGCTAACACATTAATTATCCTTAAGCGGAGGGAAAACACATTGTTCTTATTTCTAAGAGGAAGGAAAATACATTGTTCATATTTTCAAGCAGATGACAAATGCATTGTTCTTATCCCCAAGTGGAGGGCAAACGTATTGTTCTTATCCCTAAACAGAGGGCAAAGAAAACCATATAGATATATCTAATCAGATCAATGTAAATATTAGAAATTAATATGATCAATGGGACAAGAATGATCAAGGAAAGATACTAGATAAGATTAATGAGATTAACAAAATCAGAGTGATCAATGAGATCAATGTGACTCATAGGTTCCGATCACATTGAGAATCCCCAAGCAAAGGGCCAATACAATTCATGGAGTTGATACAATCAAAATGACTAACATAGTCAACAAATGAAGCATAATCAAAGGGGTCAATGAGATCAATTAGATTAATTGACATCAATACGATGTACACCATCAATGGGTTTGATACAATTAACAGAGTCAATGCCAAAATATGCTGCATTAGGTCATGATGGGTGTAAATCAAGTCAATGCAATCTTGGATTAATACAACGCTTCAAACCTTATGAATAGAATTCTATTTGAGGATGGAATTAATAATTTACAACATAATTCAATGATGAAAAGTAGATTGTCTACCATTTCATAAACTTCATAAATTTCTCATGGTTTCTATAGAGTTTAGCCATAGGCTATTCAATCAAAACAATGAGATCAATAGATTTGGGATTAATGGAGTTCGATTGATCCTCTTACAAAAATAATTTCAAATAAACCAATAACATATTCCATAAAAAATTATTTCAACATTAGATACATAGATCTAACTAAAAAATTCTTGACTATTTCAAACTTATCATTCCATAGATTCAAGATCAAAAACTTTCAAGGTAAGTTCACCAAGAATCAAAGAGTAAATGGAGGAAACAAAAGGTAATCGATAGGATTTAGTCATAAAACAGTCAAGGATCAAAGAAGATGGGTAGCACATCACACATCTATACTTGCAAATCAAAAATCTATAATTCTCAACATGAATTGCAACAAAATCAAAAAAAAAATTGCTAAGATTCAAAGGTATCAAAGGGAGTCTCATCACAAATTACAGAAACAAGGGATGCATAGTATACACTACTATACTTATTATCAAAAACCTAATGTAAATCTAGCTTTTCATCTTACTAACCCTGTTCCCTTTGTGCTTTGCTCTACCAATTTCATCTAAACTCTTCTTCTCTATAGATCCATAGAGAAAACCATCAAAATTTAATAATTCAATGTACATCTGATGTAAAATAGCAAAAAAACTCCTAGATTTAAGCAATTTCCCCTATGGAAAAAGCTCCCATGGCTTACCTTTCTCAATTTGGAGCTCTTTTCCTCTACTTTTTTCAATTCTCCTATCATTTCCTTTATTCTATTCTTTTTCTGTCATTTGATCTATTTGGGGGTGAATTTAGAGTCATAAATCATCATTTAGGGGTTTAGGTACGAGTAGGGGGTCAAATTCTAAGATTACCCCAAAAATCTCGGAACTTTATGTACAAAAACCAACATGACCTATCAGGATGCATTCCTGATCATTCAGAAAATCCTAATTGGTCAAGATTTCATCCTAACCAGTTAGACAAAACATGAATTTTGGGTCTGTGGTCCTGATCGGTTAGGATTTAGTCCTGGTCGACCAATAATATAAAATTCTTGATTTTTAAGGCTTGTTCACCCATGCTTTGCCTCTTTTGGGTTCCAAACACTTCCCACTTTAATTAACACTTTAATGACTTATTTGGGTTCAACAGGGCTTAGGTTTGGTTCTCATGTTAGGTTTTCCAAATGTTTATCCCAAGTGGGTCATTAAGAAAGTCTAAGACCTCATAACACACCGAAAGAATTGTGGGGTGTTACAAATACAAATGAGTGTGTCGAAGTTATGATCGTGTTAACACTTGATCTTGTTGTGCAGAAAACGTTGATTTAGAGTTGTATGCAACAAAGTAGAAGAAAGAAAATAGCGAAGACAACAATCACACAAATAATACAAACAATTTATGTGGTTCGGCTAAAAGCCTATGTCTATGGGAAAAAATGGTGAGAGAAATTTTATTACAAACAAAATAGAGATTATAATGAATAGTGCAATGGCATGAAACCTAAGAAACCCTAAATATAAACCCCAAAACTCTATTCTCTGGAGGTTGGATTAGACCCCAAATGGGGTCAAGAATACAAGTCCATAAACGGGCCATATCGGGTCTTTCTTTGGATTGTCATTCGGGTTACATCTCGTGTTGAATTCTAAACACTTTCTCAATAGGGCCAGATATCATCAACCTTGCTAACTTGGTATAGAAGGTATGAATGAATGTAATTCTCACAAATTTCCTCTAGATTTAGCTGTTATTAAAGCTCCATCTACAAATGGATGACTTCAGTCAAAATACATCAGAAGATCCATTTTGATGTTCCTAAAAATTATTGAAAAGGATTGAGCATGTGTAAGAAAGTGTCATGTATTCACTTCTTTGAAATATCCATTTTCAAAGATTTTCAAAGAAGTGAATACATGAAAATTTCTCCATTGTCAATCATGGGTTAAAGTTTGAGTGAGAGAAGAGACAGAAAAGTGGAACAACGGATACTTTCTTTATTATCTCAAAGCTCAAGCCATGAGATTTTGGATTTCCCATTAACAGTTGAAAGAAGCCTACACTTTTTTTTCTTTGTTCATTTAATTCAAGGTTGACAAAAAAAATTTAGAAGGGGAACAAGGAGAAGCTTCTGTACAAGGATTCTGATAAGCTACCAGATGGGGATGCTTTAGCAATTGATGGTGATTGTTAAGAGAGAAAATAATGTAAACAGAAATCACACAAAGAATAAGATGATTTATGTGGTTTGGCTTGAAGCCTACGTCCATGAGTGAAGATGGTAACAGAGATTTCAGTATGATCAAAAACAGAGATTATAATGAACAATGTGGTGGTACGAATATCGAGAACCCTCAAAACCCTATTCTCCATGGGTTGGATCCAGACCCCAAATTGGTTCAAGAATGTAGGTTACATCTAATGTTGAATTCAACACATTAATCCAACAAATCTCCACCTTGGCTTGAATTCTACCAAGGCTACATAGTACAGAAAAAAAAAACTCTACTCATATCTTCTCTACACAACCCCGAATGGTAACTAGATATTGCAAACACTAATCAAGTCCAAGAAATTCTTGAACTTGAATGTTAAAAGTGACTTAGTCATCATGTTTGCTAGATTATCATCTGTGCCAATTTTCTTAACAATGATCTTACCCTATGAGACGATCTCACTTATGAAGTGATATCTGACGTTAATGTGCTTGGTCTTCTCATGATATATCTGTTTTTCAGATAAATGTATAGTGTTTTGACTGACACAATGCACAATAGTCAAGCCATGCTCCAAGCTCAGCTCACCAAATAAGCAACTTAACTAAATAACCTCCTTCATTGTCTTAGTCACTATATGCCATGTACTTTGCCTCAATAGTTGAGAAAGCAATTCTAGTCTCTAATGTTTCTTTACAAATCACTGTACAACTAGAGAGAGTGAAGACATAATGTATAAAATATCTGCTCTTATCATGATCATCGCATAATTAGAATCCACAAATCTAATTACACAACCATCAAGGCCACCTATTTTTTTAAACACCAGGCCTATATCGATAATAGCTCTCAAATATCAAAATATCCATTTTATTTCCTACAAATGTGCATTCCCTGGATGTTCCATATACCTACTCACAACACTAATAATGTGTGAAATGTTAGGATAAGTGTAATCCATACCATACATGAGGTGTAACGATCCACATTTTTACTTAAAGGGTCAAAAAGTAATTTTATTCATATAAGGGTATAATTATCATTTCATATATTTATACATATCATAAAGAAGCTTAGGAACCCTATGGACCAAGTTAGAAGTGTAAGACCTAAGTTGGGCTTCGTACTTGTCAAGTTTGAAAGTTATCCTGATTTTGCATTTGAGGTAAATTTATGGGTCCACTGACACCAATTCCGAGAGAATTGGAGACAATGTCATACCTTTTTAGAAATATCTAGGAGTCTACTTTCTACCAAAATAAACGATGTGCAATTACGAGTTTCTTAGAAGAAGTTATGTCAATTCTCCCACAAGGTGTTTGTGTTGATAGGTTTGCGTATTTGAGACAACTTTTCGGTCCCACTGACACCAATCCCGAGTTAACTAAGGTATGCATCATACCTTTTTAGAAAGGTCTTTGAGTCTAGTTTTCAACTCAATAAATGGAGATTGATTCCAAGTTGTATAGAGAAAGTTATAAGCGTTTTAGTACGAGGGGAAAAACTAGGAAAAACCTGTTTGAATAGATCCAAACTTCCCAGTTTAATCCAACTTATTTAGATCAATCTAAACTTATTTGGGTCAATCCATGATCGATCCAAATAACCCATAATGTGATTTTTCTTCATCGTGGGGAGTGTGGGACTCCTCCCCCCCAACTTGATCCATAACCTCTTAAATAAGATTAAGAAAAACCCTAATGACTTCATTTACACCAAAAGGAAAAGAGTTAGAGAATTTTATAGGGTTTGGGAACTAAGTGTGGGAGATCTTCCCCAAATTGGCTAAGTTTCACTCCCAACTTTATAAATCTTCAAAGTTAACTCATTTTTTTCATATATCTTTATGTTTAATCTAATTTACACTAGTTCTACATCATTTTATAGAGAATAGAGGAAAGGGTAAGGAGGTTCTTCTTCAAGATCTTCTTGAAAACTAAAGAAAGAAGCTTAGGTAAGTAG
>JAOXJP010228211.1:0-11161 GCA_025762735.1 Platanus orientalis | reverse complement strand
TCCTATGATTTCTATTCACATTTTAGCATATTAGTCTAATAATAGGATATTTAGAGTGCACTTTCGTACACTCATCAACGGCCCCTGCCTGATGCATCCATGGTCTTCCCAATAGCATTGTAAAGGAGGATGGTATGCTCAGCACTTGAAACTGAACTTAAAATATTTTTTCTTCCATCACTAGGGGAATGAACACTTCTCCTTGGCCACGACTTACTGAATTGTCGAAAGTCCTTATGTCATAAGGGTTGGGTTTCACATAGTCTGAGGGAACTCCCAACGTATCTAATGTATCCTTAGTATAAATGTTAAAGGTAGATCCATTGTCTACCAAGATAAGGGGAATACACATTTCTAAGTGGCGTGTAATGATGTAAATAGCTTTGTTGTACATGGTGTCACCCTTAGTGATTTCATCATCTGAGAATGTGATGACTCATGGTGTTGATACCCTGGCCACCATATTTTCTAATCTGTGTGGTGTGATTAAGGTGTCCACAAAGGACTTTCTGAATATGGTCAAAAACTATCCCTATATTGCTTTGATGCCAACAAAAGGCCTAAGATTGAGACATATGCCCTCGTCTTGGATAATTGTTCAATCAAGAACAAGTGAGACTTCTAAATAGTTGCCTAAAATTGTCGTTATCTTTCTTCTCCTCTGCTTCTCTGGTTTGTCTTTGTGCCTCTGCCTTGACATCTTCTTCTATCATTTTCTCTTTCCCTTTTTCCTTTTCCCTCGGGATGTATATACAAAACCGATTTGGAGACTCTGCTTAGCCATGTAATAAAGGTTGTGAGCTCATCTAGCTCATATTTTGAAAGTTCAGGATCAGTGACTTCCCTAACTAGGTAGCCCAGGGGGACTCAGTTCAGTAGGTATTGGATTCTGGTGGGTGGGGGAATATTAATGATTTGCTAAGGGGATGAAAGGTTAGTAAGTTGGGCATATAGTGATGGTGGTGGATTGATATGGGGTGACGAAAATGGTTCATGAGTTGTTGAACCTTCCCCATATATGTTGATGTCAGGGGGAAGAACTGTGATTGGGCTATCTGGGGCCATATCCCACATGTTTCTGAGTAAGTGTTCATATTCAAGAGGGGGAGTAGGCTTAGGGAAGTGCCCATTCAAGGTAGACAAATGGTTAATGTCGGGTAGGAAAATGACTTTTTAGGCTCTAAGATTTTAGTAATGAAGCTGGCGGGGTTGAATTGGGTGTTGGTGATACCTATCATATTGACCCCTTTTGATGGTCGGTGGTTAAGGAGTGGATTTTGAATGATATTTGAGCTTGGTGGAGGATTGGTGGGTATAGGGTCAAATGATACTTTACCCTCATTGATCAGGTCCTGAATGTCTTGTTTCAATTGGAAACACCTGTCGATGGTATGCCCCAGGGTTTGATGGAATTTACAAAGCTCCGCTTGATTGTAGTAGTAAGGTAGAGGGTAAGGTGGAGGTCTTTGATCAAGCAGCTACAACAGCTTCTTCTTGATGAGATACTCCATGATGTACTTGTAGGAGTAGGGCAGAGGGGTGAATTTCCTTTTCATATTTTCTTCTCTAGGCGCACCCGGGTATTTGGGTTGGTAAAACTACTGTGTTTGAGGGGGGATGATATTTATGGCTGCCGGATAGCTCTGAGTTAGTTGTGGCAGAGGCAGAACATGACAGCTATTTTGACTAGGCCAAGGAACCTCAATGTCCTGAACAAAATTTGCTTCAGGTTTGGTGACGGCTGCCTTTTTTGGAGTAATTCTGGTGGAACTAGCCAAGGTAAGAGGTGTATCTAGGACTAAGCTTGCCTTGATGGCTAACTCTACCTTTACGGCTTTGTTGATAACCTTGGCAAAGTTACTTTTGTGATGCAGTCAGGAGTATTAGTTTGTAAGTAGGACCTAAAGTCCTCATGAAGGTTGATATCATGTCCTCCTCAAACATAGGGTGTTTTAGGTTGGACGCCTTTAATCTCCACCTATAAGCAAAGTCCTTGATACTTTCTCCTAGTGTGGGTCTCATTCCTTCGATCTCCTCTCTGGTTGGGAGAAACTCAAGGTTGAACCTATAATGATTGAGGAATGATCGGGTCAAGGCCCTCTGTGTATTGATATTGCTTCTTTTTGGCTTGTCAACCATTTTTTTTCATTTTTCTCTAGGCTCTGACTAAACATTTGGACCAGGATCCGCTCATCATGTCCCCATTAGAACATAGAAATGTAATACAAGCGGAGGTGCATCCTAGGGCAAGTGGTACCATTGTACTTCTCAATATTTGGCATTTATAAGTTTGGTGGTAGCATATCTCTGGGGTGGATGCAAAGATCCTCGAAATCCATAGAGATGGGAAACTACCCCCCTTTCATTGATTCTAACTTTGTTGCAAGCTTGGCAATCTATGCACTGGTCTATCCTTCTCCTTTCACTTTTTACTCGATCTTGAAGGCCCATACTATTCTTCGAGGTCAAAGGTGGCCTGGTGCTCTGGCTACATGTATGTAGTTATAGCTTGGAGTGGGGCCGTGACATAGGTGGAGCCTTGTGTGAAGGACTGGCTATACGGCAGAGTCTGCTCGGCAATGTTAGGAGGTAATGGTTAGGATGTTGTACTCTAGCCATGAGGCCCTCCTTACTTTATCAAGTATACAAACATCAGCTTTTCGAACTCAGAGAGTGTAGGGACTTGAGGCTGCTCACTAGTGTTAGGTTGGCTAAGGGATGGTGAAGAGGTTTGGGGTGATGAAGAGGATTGATTGGATTTGGGGGTAGATGTTCAACCATGCTGGGCCATGAAGTCCCCCATTAATTATTCCAATTCTGACTTGAACCCTTCTAAGAGGGTACGTTCAAGACTAGTCCTAACAGAAGGTGGATTTCCCGTAAATACCTCTAGGAGGGTGAGAGGTGCACTGCTTGTCGTAGGAGGAGGTGTTGACTTATCAGCCATTGCTTTACTATATTGTGCCTTCTTCTACTTCTATAGTCGAGTCTCTGGGGGAGAAATTGTAGCTTACTTAGCTGAGTTAGAAGAAAGGAAGGGTTTATTGTTATTATCTTGTTAGATTTATTCTTTACATTCATTCAAAATTAATAGCCAAGTGTTTTACAAGTGCATATGTCATACAGGTGAATTCATGTCCTTTAATTAATTATCAGATTTTGGAAACAAAACTTTGTACAATATATATGTCGAAAATGATTACGAAAAGAGGGGATACTTGCCCCATACATCAAAAGACAACATAAAATGAAATCTAAAGATCATACACTGTTGGAGGTGGTGGAGGTGGCACTAGTTCATAGCCTAAGGAGAAGATTTGTTCTCTCAGCTTATGAACCCATGACTGTATCCATTGATCCTACACAAAAGCCACACTATTGCTGCACCTCATCTCAAATCCTCATGGGAAGTCCTACTGTCATTGAGTTCATCCTTCAGAGAGTGAATGAGTTCTGCTTAAGTTTCATTTCAATGTTGGGTACATTCACCTGAGACTTCGGGGCCTCTGTGTGCAAAAATATCTCAGCTTCTAAGGTAGCCTTAGTTTGGGCATGTGAAGCCCACTCCTTAGCTAAATCTAACAGTGCTTGCTCGTACTCTACTTGAGTGTGAGAGGACTCTGTATATGATGACGATGTTGATTTGGTGCACTACCTCTTGTTTGAAGAAGTAGACGTTGTGGGTATGGCAGGATGTAGCGGAGGCTTGTGTAGAAGACAATGCTCATATGTTGTTGTCATGACCTGTGTCTTTACAGATACTAACTATGGATGTCCTAAGACTCCTATATGCGAGCTATCCCATTGAGTGGCTAATATAGATAGTGTATGATTGGATGTATGGTGATCAAGTTTGCATATATCTTCGAAGACCATGGGGAAGTCAAAGAGATCTTGTCTAATGTGCGAGTTACCGAAAAACGTGTATAGGTACATAAGGGGTGCTCTAATGCATCCCTATAATAACCATATAGGTGCGGTCCTTGGTAGCAAGGGGTGGTAGCGTGTTTTATGCCACATGACACTCCAAACAATTTGTTTAGGAAGTATGGTAGCAAGTAGCTTCTGACAACCTGATGTAGTTATTCTATTTGGCAAGGGTCAGCTTTTAATATGGATCCGTGCTTGAGCTAGATCTTGTGACACATAAGTCGGGAAGGATGCAAGGACAGATAGATGTTCCCATAACTAGGCTTGTAAGAAAGCCGAACAACTATATAGCCAACCTTTGGGGTGTTGGGCACAATTTGAGAGATTGGAGATAGTCTTTGAGATGATCACAGGTGCAAGCATCTTCTTCTATAGATGTTGGTCTAAGACATCGAGTAAGACGCCATTGATGTGATGGTGGTTATGTGATAACAAAAGTTATCCTAGGACAATTATGGTGAATGCTCTAAACTTGATGGGGTTGTTGAAGTTGCTAACTTTCTTCCAACCTTTTTCCAATAAAAGGTCAAAAGGGTAGCGCAAATATTCTGCTGTAGCTTCTTTAGGCAGAGAGGCTTTGGAGATTTCTAGTGTATGGAAGACTTTGAGGTAGCTAGGCTTGTGAGTTGGGATTATGGCACTGATGCCAAGACAATGTTCCTAGTCTAAGAAGGATTCGAGCTCTTCAATAGTGGATATGAGTTCTTGTTCTCTGAAGTAGAAAACCATGGATGTTGGATCCCAGAAGGAAATGGCTGCATCTATCCGTGGCCAATCCAGGTTGATTTAGGCTAAGGCCAATGTTGCCCATAGCCGACTTCGACTTTTCTAAACTTCCCATTCTTCGGGAGGAAGGGCAATTAGGGTATTTGCGAGGTTTATGGGGATGGTGGAGTATGTATCCAATTGCACAAGTCTGTGGGCCATGTCTGTAAGCATAAGCATGAACATAGAGTTAGACATGTCATTTTATGGTTAAAAAGAATATTCTACAAAATTTAAGCTTAACGCCCATTTTTTGCCTCAACGCCTGATTTTTAATTAAATTAAAATCAGGTGTTGAGAGAACAATTGGGCATTGAAATAGTTATAGGAAAAAATACTTGATGCCTGATAATTGAATTAAAAATCAGGCGTTGAGAGCATGATTAGGTGTTGAAAGTAGTTACGACTTTAAAATGGCCCCTAGTTGGCTCTTTTGTCTTTTTATGTTTCAAATTGTAACTTTCAATTACAAACTGTAGGAGAGGTCCCTATAGTGTTTTTCATTATTGCTTTTTCCACTTTTTGACAAAAATTCTTGTTTTTCATCATTGGCAATGAGTTGAGGAGGGTTGAGTCGTCACTTCCCGCTTCTCTTGGCGCAAGAGAAGGCTTTTTGGAAGAATCTCGTGGTGAATGAGGTGAGTTTTTGACTTGTTTATGTATTTTCTTTTTTGCTTTTATGTTTTCTTGCTTTGCTTTGAATACTTTGTTTTTTATTTGATGTTTTTATTTGTTTTTGCATATCTCTTTAGATTGCATTGTGTTTTTAGGTTTTATATCATTTGAATGGAATTAGATTGCTTTAATTTTGATTTAGGAATGATTTCGAATAATTTTTCATAAGTTTTTTAGTGATTTTTAGGTTTTTCAATGCCTGAAAATCACTGCCCTAAATTACAGGTGTAACACCTGATTTTTCTCTATTTTAAAAAGTAGGCATTGAAAAATCAAGCATTGGCCTAAAAAACAGGCGTTGGCCTAAAAAATAGGAGTCAGCCTAAAAACCAGGCGTTAGGCCTGAGAGACAGATTTGTCATTTTGATATTTTTTCTTTTTTATGATTTGTTTTTTATTCTTTTTATTCCTAAACATTGTTCTACATATTTTCACATGTTTTACTTTGTAGGCTAGAGGGAGAGTAAAGCATCATGGCTCTTGGTTTGGGGTCCTAGGTATATGGAAGTGGATGTGCTCCAAAGTCTAGGAGCGGATGACGGCTATGGGTTTTAGCCATTTTATGAGTTTGCCAATGATGCAAGCTGATAGGGCACTTCTAATGGCCCTTATTGAGAGGTAGTCCCCTATCACACGGACCTTCCACCTTTTGATGGGAGAGATTGGGATGCCCCCCATAGATTTCTTCATGATAATGGGGCTCTCTATGGATGGTACCCCTCCACCGAGCTTGGAGGACTTTAACCCAACATTGGTGGCTCGATGCATAGGGCCGCAACCTGTGCCCTAGTACAAGGGCATGAAGGGTGTCCTCCTTTCTTGGTTTGAGAAGGACTATGTCTGGGCCATGGACCAGAGTTCGCCCGTAGAAATCACGTTATCCACTCAAGCCTTCTTGATCTATATGCTGATTCGGTCTATCTTTTGTGGGAAGAGCGATATAGTGTATTTCTATTTGCTACCAGCCTTGGAGAATTTGACCTCGTGGCCATGTGGAGTTAGGGTAGGTCTGCCCTCAGGTGGATGTATTCCAATATGAGTGAGATCTCTTCTGGGTAGAGCCCTCATGTTTTTGTGGGGTTATACTTTCTATGGGATGTATAATTCACTTCCCCTCCTTTTTAGTTTCTGTCTTTTATTTTAACTTATTTTCTTTAATTTGAGTCTGGATATCACATATGATTTGATCTTTTCTTTTGTATGTGTGGTTCTATGAGCACTTCCCTCCCTTGGCCCTAGGGTGGAGGGGCGAGGAGGCATTCCACTTCCCTTATATGGCGAGGTGGAAGGTTTCCCACACCCACCATAAGACTCAGAGATCTATTTCGGGTTTTAGGCGTGAGTTGGATCTCTTGACTATTAACTAGGTGAGTACGCAATACTTTAGTTCAATTAATTGATTTCATTTTTTTAAAATCATTGACTAACTTCTAATGTGTTTTGTGCAGGTAAAGTGGCGCCCCTAGACCCGTTGGGTTTTGGAGGCAGTGGATGCCTTGGTCCATACTCAGCTTGGGATTGGTCCTGTCAGAGGATTGTGTTGGTGGTCCTTAGCGAGGTTACCATGTACCTCGGGGAAAGGTGCAAGCACTAGGTAGGGGCAGGGGTATAAGACTTCGTGGTCCCACACTCGCCTCTATGGGTGATCAATAGTGAGGGAGAGGCCAGGAGGGGAGATAAGCATTGAGGCCTCTGTGTTCCTGGATTGGACTAGGAATTAAAGCGAGTGGTGGGCCCCTCAGACTTGCAGGACATTGGGTGGCCCCATTGAGGCTCAAGTGAGTTCATTTGCTAGTTTTTGAAATGCATTTGTGTTGATGTATATTACCAATTCCATTGTGCATAAAATACATGGAGTGGTAGATTAGGCATGGCATGAGCACATTGCATAATTTGAGTCATATCTATAATCATCAATTGTTGGTTTTCGAGAAGGAAGACGAGCTCCATCACTTGAAGCCAAGGATGATCCATTCTCAAAAGTTGCCAAGGTCCGAAAGCTTAAAGACTTGACTCATCAGGCTCAAGAAAGGTTTGTGAAGGTATTTAACACGTTAAACATAGGTCAAAGAACTTAATAAACCTTTACATAATCATATGGACCAATGAAAGCCACCTACATAGGTTCCCAAGTGAGTGGGAGTAGGTTTTAGGCAAAATGGCAGAAAAATAGGGGAATCAGATTGATCCGAAGGGAATCGGATCGATCCACTACTTACCAGATCAATTTGATAAAGCTTGGGTGTCTCAAATTGAGACACCTGATCAATCTAGGGATGTCGGATCGATCCGAGTGGATCCATCCGACATAGCCGAATCGATCCAAAATCGTAAAAATTTAAAAAAATAAACAAATCTACGTATGTGATTTTTTTACCGTTAGGAGAGATACCAAATCAAGGGTGCACGACTATGCTCATCCCCTATAAGTATGAGAGAAGCTCAAGAAAGCCTACTAACAAAAAGAACACACCCAAAACAAAAGAGAAGAATTCCTTGAGAGAGAGAAAGGCATTTTACACCTCCCAACTACCAAAGGCTCCATTTATGTGCATCTATTGAAGATCAAGAGCCTTTAAGTGCTTCCCTAGCACTCCATACTTGAAGAACTGGAAGAGGGAAGCCAGTAGAAGGATTTACTCACAAGTAAACCCTTGTTAGAAGCTCGAAGAAGCAAGAGGCACTCTTGGAAGCTTGGTGGAATTGATTGGCATACAAGCTCAACAAAGGAGCAACCACCAATATGTGCATCAAGCAATGCATCAACTTTGTGAGATAATTTATGTTGATTTAATATATTCTCTTTAAGACTTCCACAGCAGCCGGAGACACCGGGTGTAGACCTTATCCACTACCACTAGAGACACCGGTAGTGTAAACCACACCCATCGGAGACACTGGGTGTAGACCATAGCACTACCACCGGGGAGACCGGTAATGTAGACTAATACTAGCAAGAGACACCGGGTATAGACCTCTCCCGCCAGAGACACCGGGAGTAGAGCTTGCTATGTAAGTAGATAGGTTTTGTAATTTTAAGTTTGATTGTAATGCAATTCAATCTATATAAAATTTAGTAGCTCGGTTGGGAGCTTGTAGACCCGAGTGCCGAACCATTATAAATATTGTGTTGTGTGTTCGCATGTGGTGTGAATTGTCTTGTCTCTCTATGTATACATGACATGTTTATCATTTCATATCTTTCACTTTTACAATTAAGTGAAAACATAAAGTAATTGAAAGATCACAAATTGCCATTGCATTGCACTTGAAGTTATAATAATTGAAACATATTTGTAAGTGCATTAAAATTCCAAGTATTATAAAAAACATCTTAAATTGAAATTTTAATTGGGGGTAAACTAAAAAGAATTTTTTAGATATCCTATTCACTCCCCTCTAGGATAAAACCCAAACTAACATTTGGTATCAAAGCTAGGTTGCTCTTTCTCGGTTTAACAACCGGAGTGGGAAGATCAAATTCCTAAAGTTAAAAACATAACATGGCCATTCCCAAAGAAGCGTACTCAACCATGAAACCCCTATTCTTCAATGGGAATAACTATCCATATTGAAAAATTCATATGAGTACGTACCTACAAGCCATGGATCTATCCGTATGGATGTTAGTCCAACAAGGATGGAAAAGACCAATGATATCGAAAAAAGATTGGGGTGAAACGCAAAAGAAAGCCCACACCACCAATTACAAAGCATTGAGTGCCATCTTTTGTGTGGTTAGCCAAAATGAATTTAGAAGAATTTTCTCTCTCACCATGGCCAAAGAAGCATGGGATCTATTGGAGGTAACCCATGAAGGAACTAGTGCGGTAAAGAAGTCAAAACTTCAAATGCTTACTACTAAATTCGAGGAGCTTAGGATGGAAGATGATAAACAATTCATCGACTTCTATACTAAGCTACAGGACCTTGTGAACTCCAAAGTCAGTCTTGGAGATCCTCTTAAATTAGAAGCTATAGTCATAAAGATACTTAGATCGCTTCGGGAAAGATTTAGGTCAAAAGTCACTACAATAGAAGAAAACAAAGACATAGACCAACTTGTTGTAGAAGAACTGGTAGGGTCTCTCCAAACATTTGAATGACACTTAACCCAAGTGCCAAAAAAAAAAAAAGAGTAGCTCTAAAAGTAAAAAAGGTGTCAAGCCCAGATGAAAATTTTGATGATGAAGTTGCTTTCATCACAAAGGGTTTTAGGAGATTCTATAAGAAGAATGCCAAAAATTTTAGAAGGGAATTTCTATCCAAAATGTCCAAAGACTCTTCTAGGAGAAAGAAAGTATGCATAGAAAATGTTATTTGCTATGAATGCAAAGGGCAAGGTCATTATGCCTCTGAGTCTGCCAACAAGAAATATAAATCGAAAGGCAAAAACAAGGCTATGGCAGCTACGTGGGATGATGACACCGATGATGAGGAGAAAGAGTCATCTAGCAATGATGAGGAATCTTCACATAGGACAATTACATTTGTAGCTTTCACCAAAGATCTCGAGGATGGATTAAGTGGTGAAAGTGAGGATGAAGAAAGTAGACTCCAAAAGGCATTTAACAAGCTATTTGAGACAAGTCTTCTTCTAGAAAAGTTTGTCTCTCAACTTAAAAGAGAAAATAAAGATCTAGGAGTTATTCTCAATATAGAAAAAGAAAATAGAAAAGTTGATAAAGAAAAACTCATTGAGAAAAAATAGAGTCCTCTCTAACAAGATTCTTGAGTTAGAAAACAAAGAGACAATTCACTCTAGAACTCTAGATTTAAAAGAAAAAGTCAAATCTCTTGAAACCAAAATGAATAAGGCCTATAAGAATACACTAGACTTTGAAAGTCAAATTAACTCATTAAATGAAAAGAACAAAGGGCTTTACATGACCTGTGCCCACTTAACTAATGAATCCCTAGAGTACCTTAAACAAATTAGGGCACTAGAAGAAGACAAGAGAAAATCGATCTCTGTGATTACCCAAGGAAATGAAAATTTTGAGAAAATATTGACTGTGGGTAAGGAGAGTGGTGATAGGAGTGGACTTAGATACAACTCACCAAGCATATCTTCTTATATGAGTCAAACAAATGAGTGTGAAAAAGGGAAAGGAAAAAATCCTTTCTCACATAAAGGTCAAGCCTTGTCCCAAAAAACATAAAGAAATGAGGAAAAAGAGAAAAATAGGATTGCCTACTCAAAAGTCAAGAATTCTTGGCAAGAGCCATCATGCCTCCTATAAAAGGAAGGGCATAGCTTCATCTCGAGACTCATCTTCAAAATCTAAGATGTCCTATGAAAAGAAGGGATATTTTTCCTCCAAGAACAATGTCCGTAAATACAACAACAAGAGAATAAAGTCTTGGAAAAACAAACCTCAAGTGTCTACATCTAGAAATTCACCAATCACTTGCTACTATTGTGGCTTGATTGGTCACATGAAAATGAGTCGTAGAAAAAGGGCTAATGTCTTGAAAGTCAAAGTTTTCCAATAAAAAGGGTGGATGAGAAAGATACTAGAAGAAGAATACTTCATCAAAGGTTGACGAATAAAATCTTAAAAAGCAAATGCATTTTAGAAGCTTAAAAGCATATGGAACATTAGCCTAAGATGTGTACATATGACTATTCATTATCTACTTTGCAAAAGTGTTTAACATACGAATCATGATGACTTTGCTCTTAAGAGGCATGCTTACATATATATATATAGAAGTCACCCTAGTACACCTAGAGCATGTATGTCATATACATGCATGTTTATAGTCTGCCCGTGGTGATCCCATGTCT
>JAOXJP010228210.1:0-11161 GCA_025762735.1 Platanus orientalis | reverse complement strand
TATATGTGTGTGTGTGTGTGTGTGTGTGTGTGTGTGTGTGTGTAGCATAAAGGTCTGCTAGGAAAGGCAGTTAGACGAGGTAAGTCTCCAGGCTGATATCCTTTACGCCACCCCCCCCCTTGTGAGCCACTCAATGGCCGCACAAGGGGGGAAATCAATTCAGTTTTTGGAGGTCATGTGACATCTCAAAAACTGAGTTGATCCCCCCCTTGTGTGGCCATTGAGTGGCTTACAAGGGGGGTGGCGTAGAGGATATCAGGCCCTCCTTTTGGGCACAGGTCATAGATATAGGTTGAAGTAGGGTAGACCATAGGGCACAGAGACTCAAGGTATTTGATGCCACTAGGCAACGTGGTCAGAAATGTTTGGCTAGAACACAAATTATGTTGCCAATTTGTAGAAAGTATCTACAAATAAGAGTTGTATAAAAGACGACTAGTAACTCATCACCGTTGTGAATAAATTTATGTCCAAGTGAGTGATTGAAGGACCGTGTGTGTTTATGACTGAAATTTAATCACAACCATTGGATTGTAGTTAGTGAAACTAACTTATTGAATGAGAGACACCAAGTGGTAAGAACAAACCGTTGGATTATAGTTACTGAACCTAACTTATTGAATGAGAGACTCCATGTGGTTACAATCGCATGGAGTCAGCGTTTTATAAAAATATGAGACACCGTTTGGGATTGGAATACTTCTCCAATCTGTGAGACACCAAGAAAGAGACACATCATTTTGGATAGCAGAGATAAGTGCAGAGGTGTGTCCATTGGAAGAGACCGATGGACAATGAACAACCCCAACTAATCTACTAATCATACATAGACATGATGCCTTGGAAATTAAGTATGCCATTCTAAAGGTGCCTATGCAATGGTCAGTCTGGATTGGCCATATCAAACCTTTTCATGGCTGGAAGAGAGATTGCCTAGCAAAAGCTTTCTCCGCAACCCTCCCAGAAAAAATTCTCCATTAAAACATGGTCGCCATCAACAGTTGCATAACGACAAGGAATGAGATAATCATTAATGTTGTCTTATCATTGATGTAAGGCATGGTATAACCATGGGTTTTTTTTTTTTTTTTGATAGTTATGGTCTAACCATAGTTTTGAAAGAGAAATCTAGCAATCAAACTGTCGGGTTATGGCCTTATGGGCATCCTTATTAAGTTAGATGTGTCATTAAAAAATCGAAATCAAAATCAAAGCCCAGCACTAGATGGGTCTCAACTTAGAGACTGCCTAAGCCAAGAGTCAGCTTACTAGCTGTGTTTACCATATTTATTGGGCTGTTAGGAAAGATTTTAGTAAATCTCCAACAGAGAGAGAGAGACCAAATGATTAGAAATCTTCCGAAAAAGCTGGTTTTGAACTAGATTATCTTGAGATAAGATCCGTTTGTAGTGGATCCCAATTCTCTAAGATGAGACACCTGGCAAATTATGAGTGCCTTAATTACGGGTCTTGTAACACGACTGTAAGCCATTCCCAAGAAGATAAAAAGCAAAAAACAAAAAACAAAAACATAACAAAGTGTTGTTCCATGTTAATCTTCTTAGCATAGTTAGCATAGTGGTGCCCCGCCGATTTAAATGTAAAATTTGACACATAACAACATGACAGTTGAGTGAACAGGATGGACTTCATGGTCAGTGCCACGCCAATTGACTGGTCTACATAGACACGTAACAACGTGAAGGTCGAGTCCATGGAAGGGGATGGACTTCATGCGTTGAAAACAGAAGGTTCTTAATAGCCAATTAGCCATTTATGGCTTTTCTAACCGTTTTCAGTTTATTATTTTCAAAATTGTTCAAAATCTTGCTTTTGGGAATAGTCCCACATTGGAAATTTTGGTTTTCCAAATGCAATATATAAGATATGACATTCCCTCATCATGTGTATTTTGAGAGAGCCCACTCTCTTGGCTTGCTACGATGTAGCAATATGCACACGAGCACGGGCAAGGGCTTGGACGCTTGAGACATACTTTGTACTTCACATGTGCAAGGACAATGTGCACGAATGAGCATGCACAATTGAACATGGGCCAGGTCATGAATGACCATGTGTGATTGACCTGGTTCAAGAGTTGAGCTCATTCGCGATGGCCCAAAAGGACCCAGAATTGCGTGCTTTGAAAGCAAAGCCTATGCCATGCCCATGCTACGAATGACAATGGTCCAATCGCCCATGTTTGAACTGATTGATGTCTACCCGGATTTGGATACCTACCCATGAATGAGCTTCTCTCCCTCTCATTCTTACTCTTTCTATCCTTAGACCAAGGGTTTGTTTAACACTTAAACTTGCTACCATCGTAAGAAGTAGCAGCTTGAGTCCATGGGCTCCAAACTCTCTATGTCATAGTGGTTCCTTGGGAATGACACTGTGTTAAAGGTCTTTATCTTTGTGACTTTGTTTTGATATATGATGTTTTCCTAAGGTGAAACTCTGCCAAAATTTTCACAAAATTTAGACAAGCTTTTGTTGCTTGATTTATCCAACCATAAAGGAAAACAAGTTGTATGGGAGGAATCGTAATTTTACTGAGTGCACCTCGTTGAGAGATATGACATGGTCCAAGCTTCGTTGTATCTCAGGGTTAGTTTGACTCATAGTTCCTTGCATATTAAGTGGAAGGCCTCGACCATCCTCGAAAAACGTGATAATGACACCTTCATGCCTCGGATTAATCTGATTGAACTACATCTAGCTTGATTCCCCTTAAAAATGAGATATGTAGGCAGCCAAAGGATGGGAAGACTGATAGCATAGTTACAACCTAAAGATCCTAAAATTCACTCTAATATCATGATTTTGAGTTTACTGAACTCGACAGTTTTTGTAGGTAATATAACATCCTGAATCATTACAAGATCCAACATCATGTGTGTATCATCTATTTGCTAAATCCATCTAGATATAGACACATAACTCTTAAATATTGCAATTAACTGTCTCACCTAAAACCCTAAGGTCATAGGTGAAGTTAAAGTTAATATACTTAATAAATTTCAATACTCCCTCTCGGGAGATACTCCCTCTCGGGAGATACTCCTGGACAATGAACACAGGGAATTGGGTGTGAGGCCCAGGAGATTGATTGTGTCTCACGACCTAAAAACAGCTCTGATACCATCTTTAACAAAATAATTAACTGTCTCTCCTAAAACCCTAAGGTTGTAGGAGAGGTTATAGTTAAGATACTTAACATATTTCAACAATAACAACATGATTCATCGAACAAACTCAAAACAACGTAAATCGACTCCAAGGAAGAGGACGAACTTAGGTGATGCATTATCTACTTGTTTAACCCAATACAGAAACTGGAATCTTAATTTTAGATTTCCCCTTGTAATTTATTATTATTATTATTATTTTATGACTAACAATTTTATTAAAAAACAAAAAGGAGAATACAGGATATACAAAAAATACAAACCTTAGGCAAAAGACTGATAGAAAATGCTAGAAAAGTAATCCATGAAAATATCACTAGACCCTTGACGAGCGAATGAGAATGACAATTAAAGATCTTAATCTCTTATAACTAACCAAACTCAATATCCCTTCAGAGGGTGAGTTGAGTGAAGAAGAACAATACCTGTGAAGAGCGAGAGCGGTGGCAAGACCACAGATTCCACCCCCTACAATTACGATCTCTTGATCCTCTGAATAACTCATCTTTCTCTGTCTATCTCCCTCCGAATACTTGTTTCTCTCGCTGCTTCTTGTATGCCCAGTTTACCAACCGGTCTATATATATATATAAGAACGAAACCTTGCTTCTGCATGGAAAGTTTTTATTTTTTATTATTTTCTGTGTTCTTTATTTTTGGTAGTAGCTGGCTGAGCGGATCCTCCCGTCTGTTATAGACTTGTTAACGTCTTGGTACATCCGGGGTGCAACGACCAAATAAAGATGTTTTGCATGCCTCATGATCTCTTTCTCCCCACAAGTCACACAAAGATGTGTCATGATGTTAACAGGACCATAACAATAATCTCTTTATTCCCATATATCGCACCCTTGATATGTCAAGACGTTAACAAGACTATAATAGTAGTTGGGAGTGTATCTTCTGCAATTTTGGTTATTTTTTAGACAACAAAAAGGATTTATTAAAAGGTGGCAAGGATTTTCTATGCCGATGCTAACCTCCGCTGAGGTCAAGGGGCGGCCACATCAGCATCAGAAGTGATTTATACACGCCCCCAAAAAGTGTAAATCACTTTTGGCACTGATGTTTCTGCCCGTTTGACCCTTGGCGGAGGTTAGAAGAGGATAGGGTGGCGTATAAAATCCAAGCCGCTTCAAAGGGAGCAGATGGGATACCATTTGCATGGGTAGTTGGGTCGTTGGATCGTTGCATTTTTAAAAAGGTATACGTTAACCCCATGCGTAATTATAAGGGGTAAACCAAATTTGTTAAAACATCGTCCACTTTCCATACATAGTGCCCTTACCTATATTGATGTGTCAGACACCTGATACATGATGTTCACTTTTTTCTAATCTGTGGAAAAAGACAGAAGCCAAAATCCGGAGCAACCGCTTCTCAAATAGTACAAACAAAATCACACTAGACCAATGACTCACAACCAAAAAGAAGAAGAAGAATCAAATAAATGAAAATATGAAGAAGAGATAAACATTAATTCATACCTTGAAAGAAATACATCACTTGTATGAATCACCACTTGCACAAGATCTAGAGCTTGAAGATGCATTGGATTTCTTTATCACTCTATGTGTAACGCCTTGAAACCCATACCTCATAGGGGTACCGAATCCTAAGGTGTTAGACTTAAATCACATGACACCTACAAAAAAATAAATAAATAAATAAATAAACAATGCAACATTTGGCAGCGCAATTGCACAATTGGGCCTACTGTAAAGAATTCCAAAATCCATACAACTTGATAAACAACTATAAAATAGTATCTATGCACATATACTATACCAAAATGATTTCATTTATATATATAAACTTGTAATCCAGTACAAAATATCATTTATCCCACAGGCGGGATATATAGAGCCAAAACTATACAAAATAAAACTTTAATCTATCTGCAACTAGACTACAAAATACCACCAACTACTTGCGAACCTGACTGTAAAGGAAAGCTCTCAAGTTGTAGGATCTCATTCCATGGAACGAGAGAATGACTCATAATCTACGGGGAGGAAATGATGGGGTGAGTTTGGGGAAAGCCCAGTAAGTAAATTCAATCTTCTACAAGTTTATAGTAAAAAACAAGATAAAAAATAATATTTAATTAATCCAATAAAAATAATAAATTTGATAAAGCTTTATAATATTGATGTCTAAACAAAGATATGCAATGGATGCACTGTGCAGGGTATTAGTTATTACTTGTGCTGGTCTCGCAACTACATGTGCTAATATGGGGTAGACAAAAGATAGTCCTAACCCTTAATTGTTTGCACCAAGTGGTTAAATCATCAGACCTATCTTTGGTATTGAGCACAAGATGGTTTCTCACAGACTCTAACCCACAACTCTAATTAGGTACCCCGAGTCGATGCCACAACAACAAGTCACATGTAGCAAAAAATAATTTATATCATCTAAATAAATAATATAAATCATGTAAATATAAAATCATATATAATGCTAGATGTATGTAATGCAATTGCACTCATAGGGTGCATCAATATTGGTCAAAGACCATTTCAATACGTAGGATGGGGCAGAAGGGAGGCAATCTCAACCATTGGCCTCTTGCCCCAAGTGGTTGAATTACCAAACCTAACATTGGGCATTAAACACAAAGTGACTTCTCACCAAACTCTAATCCACATCCTTCTTTTTTTTTTTAAGCTCTTTATAGGGAAACGCCCTTTTATCTTTTATGTTCCTTATAGGGAAGCGCCCCTTTATATTTTATGTTCTATCAAATGCATACATGAATTTATGCCATGTAATGTTATGCATTTATTATGGTTTACAAATGTATCAACTACCATCAAACAATACAATATAAATTTTAATGTCTCTTTCTATTAACAATGTGTAAACATCTTATATTCATGCCAACCAACATAAGCCTTTTAAAAATATATATAAAGGTAATCTAAGCATTTCAAAGATGGAACCATATATAAATAAATACTTCTATGGTATACATTGGATGATGAATGATAAGTATTTAAATCCACTACTAAACATTAAAACTAATTTTCTAAGCATAAAGACCTAACCCCTCTAGCTATGATATTTGGGTGTGGTTACCCATTCTCCCACCTTAGGTTATTTCCCAGGCTAGCCCATTGGCCTCCCCCTACGGGTTGACCTCTCTAGCCTCTCCCTATGGGCTAACCTCATGGCCTCTCCCGAAAAACATGTCATTGTCTTTAGAGTTGTAACTAACGTGACAATTCCTATTCTAGCCTAAGAATCTCTAAACTCTCTATTTCTAAACCTAATTCGGTGTACCCTCATCTACACCTGAAACCCCTCTTTATCATTCACAACAAAAGAAACAACATATAATAAAGTTTAAAGCCTTTTTAAAAAATGAAATACTAATTTTATTTTATAAATTTAGGCAAGCACTAACTTATTCCATGCATTCATTCAAATCCTATGTCAAACAAACCCTATCAAATGTAAGGATGCAAACAAATTATTATATTTACTTATATAGGCATGAAAATATGTTTATAACTATAATAAAATGCATCATCTTTACTATTAACTAAGAAAAATACAATTTAAACCTTATAGAATAAAAATAATATCTACAAATTGAAAACCCTAACCATAAACATGAAGAATAAAGGATCACTTATCGTTTTATGCAAGGATGCCTTCATAAAAGCACCACAGCTTCAATCTCCTTATCTTCCCCTTCATTTTCCCCTTTTTAGCCTAGGTTTTCTTCCTTTCTCACTCTCTCTCTTTTTTTTTCCCCCCATCTTTCCCTTATTTCGATTGACCGAGACAAAACCCACTTCATATATTGTTTTAATTTTTTTTTCAAAATTACCCCTAATGGGTTTGGGGTATTACACTATGGGTTTAGAGGAACTTTTCAACGGCTTTTTCAAGGGAGAATTGTGAAGAAAACCACCTAATATGTATATATAGATGTTGGGAAGAAAATGATGTATGAATCAACACTTAACATGAAGTTTTCAATGGTTTTTCATGGGTATAAGGGGAAAAAACGGGATTGCATAGTAACTAAATGAATGATTGGAAAAATGGATTTGTTTGACAAAGACTAATGGAAACAATGGAATAGTTGAGTGGGAATTGATGAGGTGCATAGGAATTAAAAGAAGATTGTATGGGAAAGAGAAGAATGTGACAAAGGAGGGAACAAGGAACTAAATGATGATAAGTTCCAATGAGGTGAAGGTTTTCAAGAGAGTGGGAATTTAGTTTTATGAGAAATAGGAAGTGAGGTGGAGGAAGAGTATAGTGGAGTGACATGTGGCATCCAAGTGAGCAAGTAGAGCCATTATTACAAAATGACCAAAAAGACCCCCAAAAATTAAAATAACAGTTATGACCTCACTACAACACTCAAAATAAAACAAAATAAAAACTATCTAGAAAATGCATTTTAATTTTTAACACTCTCCCTTAAAATGATTTCCAAGAAATTAACCCAAGCTAGCTCTAAGAAATTTAAAAGGACATTTAGAGAGTGACTTGGTGAAAATGTCCGCAAGATTGTCATTGTCACGCCCCAAAACCCGCACGCGAAAACATAGTAAAATTAGGAAGCACACATGTGCAACGTCGTGGATCTTAACATCCATAAAGTATTATAGCAGAATATAACATCCATCTATAAAGTACTATAGTAGAATATAAACATACACCTTCTAAACTACGCAACAGAATATAACAAGAACCTCCAATATCCATATCCAATAACTATTAATCTCATCCATCAAACTAAACCCACCTATAAGCATTTAAATGGTAATACCAAATAGGCCATCCAAACGGGCCAACAACATGTTCATCACTTCAAGTAAAATTGCCAATTAATCAAATCAATCTTGTCTCAAAACCTAAATTGTCTTACATGAGTATAGAAAATAAACAGACAAAAAGAAAGTAATACGGATGGTCCGCTCATCCCCACGAACCATCTCTCTGAGCGAATCCTACAAAAGGTTCTATGCTATAAAGCGCCATCTGAATGGGTGTTAAATACATGAGTAAACTATAAAGCCCATGAGAAAACATACAATATGTCTCATGGAATAAATCATGTATCACAAGTACGGAACAATAATAAATCAGAACAGATGAATATATACAAGAGTCGAATTAACTATAACAATTATCAGAGTCTAATAAAAATGTAAAAGTAATAAGCCAAATCAATAAAAGTCTATAACTGAAATTAATAAAGTGTGGCTCATAAGGAAAGTGTAACATATAATATAAATATCTACTTCAAAATACTCATAAATATATAAGCCTTGCATTTCTCAAATAAGTTGTCTTAGCTAATAGATATCAAAACTGATGTATGCTCATGGAAGCCTAATACAACTCTTAACTCAGGTAACCCACGAAGGGTTTCCAACAAAACATCCATTGGATCAAAACAACTCAACTCATGTAGGGTTCCTGAACCAAATCTCGTTAAAACACCTCATAATAAATCTAACAGATTAGCCTATATAGGACTTCTAACAAAACTGAAGTCATATAATCTATGTAGGGTCTTTGACAAAATAGAAATCCCAATGGAACTGGTGGACATCTAGTGTCATCTTCACCTATTGATGTGACCCAGTGGTTGGGTACCTAAAATAAGTCATAAAATTGTCCTCACCTATTGATGTGACCCGATGGTTGGGTACCTGAAATGGGTCACAAGATCATCTTCACCTATTAATGTGACTCGGTGATTGGGTACCTGAAATGGGTCATAAGACCGTTTTCATCTATTAATGTGACCCGATGATTGAGTACTTGAAATGGGTCATAAGACTGTCTTCACCTATTAATGTGATATGATGATTAGGTACCTGCAATGGATCACAGCCAAAATCCCAGAATGCAAATGATACTTTAAAATCCATGTCTATATAGAGTAGTATGTAACTACATAAAGATACTGTCAGCACCCAAATTTTGACTCGGGCCATGTGATAACATAAGGACAGCATAACAACATTTAGGCATCAAGACTCTAAGCACCCATGGCTTAAGAAGAACAAACCTAGACTCTGCAAGGTTAGGCATTCTTGATGAGGTCTCTCCAGATACTCCAGTCACAAATAAATCAGTCAAAGCACTATATTATAGCTCAAAATGCACCATCTCAGGACAAACCCTAATTTCACTCAAAAACACCAATGAAACTTTGAGGGTCCACATTTAAGAACCCCATTCATGTCATCAGCAAGTTTTCCACCTCCTATAAGCCTTTCTCCAGCAAAGCACCATAGATGAAAAAATTACCATTTTACCATTTTACCTTAAAAAGCTCAATATTCACTATCTGTCATCCAGATCATTGAATTTCTCCACCTATGTAAGCCTTCTTGTCATGAAGCATCACAGGCAAAGAATTCATATTTTCACCTTTTTCGACCTGTAGGCAAAAATTACCATTTTACCCTTTTCACTTAGAGAATCTACTCCTA
Source organism: Platanus orientalis (assembly GCA_025762735.1). Classification (NCBI taxonomy): domain Eukaryota; kingdom Viridiplantae; phylum Streptophyta; class Magnoliopsida; order Proteales; family Platanaceae; genus Platanus; species Platanus orientalis. The sequence goes on along the minus strand of JAOXJP010228210.1, from coordinate 1,497 downwards.
GACCCTTAAAGGATCCTCAGAGCCTCTCCCGTAGTCCAAATGATATAATTTCAGATCCTATACATCCCTGAGTCTTCCTACTTTGAGGAACTCATTACAAACCAAACATTGTTTGAGAACGGCAACAGCCAATCTCTCAATCTATGGTAACCTTAACCAAGAAATGACCCTTGTTAGAGCTCTCAGAAACTCATCCGATCTCTGAATCCAGAAAGGTCAGTCTTTATATCTCGGTCTCAACCTTACCTTCAAATCTCTAAGTCTAAGAAAAGAGTTTCGAGGTCTTAAACTTCTATGAAATCTCAAATCTTCCCCAAAAGGTCAAAAAGTTGTCTTCCCGCTTTCCGCTCTTATGGAGCTAGAATATTCTCTAGACCTCCAAATCAGGATCAGTCGTGTCCATTTGTTCAAAATCTCAAGGCCTTCAAAAAGTTGTCGAAGGAGCAAGGACTTTTGTAAATTCTATCTACCAAGATTCCCTCAAATACTCTAAAAAATGCGACGAATCAGGTCTAAAAATTCGGTGCTAGACCAGCTCCCAGGAGCGCATTCAACATCAGAAATTCAGATAATCAATGGCTATACCACTATAAATTCAAAGCCTTAAGACTATCAGATCCACACTAATTTACAAAAAATCCATGGCCCAAGTAGTCATTTCTGCCCAAACCCGGAAAAATACATTTTGTCTGTATTTGGGACCCGAAATGTCATTAAAAGTTATCCTGGGCTCAGAATGTAGCAAAATCAGAGCCATATTTTTAGTCTCGCTCCTGTCCTCAATAAATCATTCACAAACCCCTGGTTTAGGAAACATTTGGCCATTTAATTTTACCCAACTTCAAGCAGCTACAGAAACCCAATTTGTTCAAGCAACTTTACTTTAAAATACCCACGACAGTTGCCCGGGATCCCAATGACCAACCTGTCAATTTCTATAGCTCCAAAATTCCTCAAACTTCAAATCCCCCAGATACGACCCGAATTGGCATTTTACAAAAAAAACCAACAGCATTCCCTATACAATTTTGTCAAACCGCTCGAAAAATAGTTTTTAACCTAATTTCCTGCTTGGGTACAGTAATCTCGCATAGTCAGAAGCTGTGAATCACCTTGACCTGGGAGCATTTATCCTTGGGCCACCCTTGGATCAGTTGTACCATCTTTCCCTTTCAAATTATATTTGAGAGCTTTTTTAGCTAAAAAAGCCTGATTTAACCCCCTTACCCTTTTCGTAATTTGGTTTTGACTGAACCAACGTGATCGGAGCATTTGTGACATCTAAAAATGACACTAACTGGGCCAACTTTTGAGCTCAAGAGCTCACGCAGAGTGATAGCAACAAGAGGGTTCAAAAAGATAAAAAATCAGATATTATTTCAAATGAGCTAAAGATGGGATATTTTGCATTAAATGTATCCTCATCTTTAGCCCATTTATTAAAGCCTTTGGATTAGAATCTTCCAACCCTCTCTCTCACTCTGCACCTTAAGATCT
>JAOXJP010228209.1:0-11161 GCA_025762735.1 Platanus orientalis | reverse complement strand
ACTTCATCCAGTGATTCCATTGCACTCCACACTTGGCTCTAGCAAGTGCATAATGACTCCACTCTCCAGTGAATCCGTTGAAGGCTTCTTATGAAGGATGAATGTAGGAACTCCTTGCTTGTTGAATTTCCTTTTCGTAGGATGGTTTGACTATTGTACTCACTCTGTAGCTTCAAGATGATGTAACTAATGATACAAGAAGCTTTTGCATAGCCTTGGTAAGGATGTAAGTATATGAACAACATCCAATGTTTATATCCCGATAGATATTACTCGTATGCTCATAGGCATTACAATTTGGCTTCCTTTTCCTCACAATTTTGTCTTAGAATTCACTCATTCAAGTTATTCAATTATTGGGATTTTGCTCCATATTTATAGATTTGAAAAACCTGCCCAAAATATCCTCCAACAGACTAATTAAAATATTAAAAAAAACTACTTGTTATGAGAATCTTGAATAAGAGATCTTTCCATTTTTAGAAAGAACTCATCGAGCTGCTCGTTTTGAGTACTTACAGGCACTGAACGAACATCTAGATTAAACATTATGGCCATTTTAAGTTGGGCTATTTTTCTTTTTCAACATTTTTTTATTTTATTTAATTTTTACCAATTTGGTCCATCATTGATCCAAACCTTTTTGGGCCTTCTCTAGGACTTGGATATGTTCATTCTAATTCCATTGGTCCATAGGTCTATACCTAAACACCCAACCTTACCACTTACTTACATTTACCTTTGGATTTAACTTTGAATATCACAGTTGGCTTCTTGAGGCTGCATGTCCTTAGAGCTTGGGACTTCTTAAGGTCTTCAATGTGTCTTGAGTCTCTTACTACTTGGTGGTCTTCCGGTTTTGACTTATGACTTGAAGCACTTTCCCAGACTTGCTTTGGACTTACATAATTTTACATAACTTTTGTGATCCAAAACACTAACCACACACTACATGTACAGTTTAAATGAGCTTGACAAACTACAAAGTACCTAAAAGATACCAAGTGGATGATATCATCAACCTTTAACACTTATCTTGGTACCAACATCATCAACCTAAAACACTTATCTTGGGACCAAGATCATCAACACATATAAACCACATACATCAACTATCACATTCACACCACATATTTCAACAAAATACTTAAAAGTTATTTATACCAACATGTGGATCATCCAACTATATCGTCAAAACACTTTAATGACCACTATTATTTTTAATTACAAGTACCATCACAATGATTTGGCAAAGAAATATACAAAAAGAAAAAAAAAAAAAAAACAAAGTTATCACTGTCAATCCCTTCAAGACTCCAATGGAATTCTAAAACCCTTCCCCTTGTGCTTTCAAAACTTTAATCTCTTTCCCTTATACATTCATATCTTTTATCAAGCTTTGAAGATCTTCTACTTATCTATATAATTCAGAATCTCCCAGACCCCCACTATAAGGGTAACACTACTAAAAAAAAAAGAATAAGGTGGGTTTACTAGTGATTTCGTCTTCACCATAATGACACTTATCAGCACCATGAGGAACAAAATAAAAACTAACAAATACTATATATTACTACTGAATATACTTACCAATTTTTTGTGCAAAAATAATACAATTGATCAAGGTTCTTTTGGAATTTAGATGCTCATATCATTGCTCTTTTTCCACAGTTGCATTTCACATTAGAATACTTTAACACATGAAATTTCATGTTAGAATATGATTCCACGTCCATAGACATTTCTATTATTAAGTGTAGGAAATTGATGGCAACAAAATCTAAACAGGGTAATGTTATGGAAATATGGTAAGAAGACCATCACAAACAACCATACACATCTCGATCACCACCATACACACCACAAATAGCCACCACCATACACACCACCATACACCACAAACAGCCCCCATACATGTTCAACTAAGGAAGAGAAAAGGGTCAAACAGGGGTATGGAGCCAAAACAATAAAGGGTTAAAGAGGTGTTGTTTGGATCAATGATGGAGTTTTCTTTTAGGAAGATCAAACCACAAGGAAAAGGGTAGCTGCAAGTGAGAAAATTAAATTCTTGATAGAAAAATAGTAGAGTAAACATCCACCACCACCACCACCACCATATACACCACAACTGACTAGAATCACCTTTTTCAAAATTAAATGCAATTTTACATTGGTTTGGGAAAATTCAACCAACATATTCTAAACATAGACAAACAATCAGGCTATTATAAAACAAGTTTTTAAATTGATTGGGAATAGAAATGCTTATGGACTAGTTGGCTTTTCTTGCAGAAACATATCATTAGGAAATTGACTCAGTCTTTAGTCCACAAGCAAACCAATGTAACCATTGATAAAAAAAAAAAAATTGTTTATTTTACAAGGCATACATAAGGTAGACAATCAAGATTCATACTTAAACAAATAAAACGCTAAAGGTTACTTTAACTGATCCATGCTTTGACCTTACTTTGAAACTCAATCGAGCCCTAAATTCCCCAAGCCCAACCCTTAGGCAATAGGGATTTGAAAACCCAAATGTCCAGTCGAGCAATTCCCTCCTTCGCCTGCTGCCACTTCCCACCATAATACACCTCTAATATATACAACTCTTCTTCCCTACAACTCTACCAAGCAACCACCATTACATGAACCCGCCATACACACCACAATCACCACCATACCACTATAAACAGCCACTATGCATACCACCACCACTACCATCTAGCCACCATACACACCACCATCACCACCACAGCCACCACCATAACCATTCAACCACCAAACACACCACCACCACAAACAGCCACCACCACCACAATTCAGCCACCATACACACCACTACAAACAGCCACCACAAAAAACCACCACCACCATAACAAACAGCCACTATAACACCCCATAATTCTCATGAAGGGTAAAAATGTAAATAATCAAGCATGAAGGTAAAATTGTTTTAAATGTTTTTTAGAAAGTCTATTGTGGTGTTTGAGTATAATGCCCCGCTTTGTGCAAAAAGGGAAATATTGCAATTTTATTCCCATAAGGGTAAAATTGTCATCTAACATATTCTAGATAGAACTTGGGTTGGTTTATAAACCCTTGCACCAAGTTAGAAGTGTAAAGCCCAAGTTCGACCTTGAATCAATTGATTTCAAAAATTTGCCCCAAGTGTGTTTTGGGATAACTTCACATGACAATTTGTACAAACACCGAGTTAATTGGTGGACAAGCCATACATGTTTAGAAATATCTTAGAGTCTAATTTCCAACAAAACAAATGGTCTACAAATAGGAGTCTCCTAGAGGAAGTTATGCTCATTTTCCCAGAATGTGTCTGTGTTAACAGGCCTAGAGATTTAGGGTAACTTCTCGGGTCTACCAATACCAAATCCAAATGATTTAGGGTACAAGACATATATACCCCTAGAAATATCTTAAAGTATAGTTTTCAACCCAACAAATGGTAACCAAATCAGAGTTTTCTAAAGAAAGTTATGAACATTTTAGTCTGAAGGAGTCAAGTTTATAAAAGGCATCCGAATGGATCCGACCCATGTCAGATGGATCTGAACTTAGTAGATCGATCCGACCTCTCAAAGTTTTACAAAAATTTTTCTAGAATAGTGTCAGATCAATCCGGCATCCCAACGGATCGATCTGATACCCTTTCGATCGATTTGATACCCTGTGAATTGATTCGATTTAACCCAGATTTCATTTTTTAAGCCAATTCGATTTTTCTTCATTTTGGGGAGTGTGGGACCCCCCCTAACTCAACCCAAAACCCTATAAATATGTAAAAGAAACCTTTATAATACATCATTTAGGTCTGAAATGACACTAAAGTAATCCTAGACAGGGGGTGAATAGGATTTCTTAATTAATTTAACCCCTTTTTTAATTACCTTGTGGATGTTATTAATTTTTGTTTCACTTTGCTAAATTAAGTGAGTGTGTACTTCAATGTAACTACTCAAGAATAATATCAAACAATGTGCTAAGCAAGAATAGTATAGAGTATAAAGATGGAGAGATAAGCAATCACACAATCACAACCACAACACAAGATTTATAGTGGTTCAACACTCAGGCCTATGTCTACTCTTTTAAAACTCACTACCGAGCTTACGTATATTTCATTTATGTACTATTACAACCTAGGTCAATATACAAACCTAACTACTTTTTCAATGGAAAGCTAAGCAATAACACTCAGTGTCTCTGATGAGTGTGTACTACTTCTAGTATCTCCGATGGAGGTAGTCAAGCTTCCGGTGTCTCCGGTGGAAGCAAAGAAATAACAATAATTAATATGAATGCAAATAAATTCAAAGATAAGAAAATATTACCATAATATGGTTGATGTTACTAGTTGCTTAAATGTGGGATGCTCCTTTATGAGCTAGTATGACTTAGCTACTCACAAGCTCCATGTACTTAGCTCTAATGCTCTTTGAGCTCAGCCAAAGGTGAGTTCCTCTTAGGAAAGTGCTCTCCACAACCTCTACTTAATAGTATAAGTGATGCTCAAGATGAGAGAATAAATGAGAGAGAGAAGTATAGAATGCTAGCTATTAAAGCTCAATAATCTGTAGGCAATGGAGGTTTACACAATAAAGAGGGCTGTCAAAATAGTATGCCTCTTAGTTCTCTCAAAAATAACTTGAAGTATTGTAGATTACTTACCCTAAAGGGAAAAAGTCTCTTTTATAGTAGGGAGGAGCATCCATGGTCTTAGGATAAGCATATGATAAAGGGAAAGGCATTTTGGGCCTTTAGATATGCAAAAACAGGGTTTAAATTTTGAAATCTTCACCTAAAATTTTGTGATATTTTTTTTCCAAAAATGTCCAATCAATTGGGGGTTTAGAAACCAATTTGGGCTCTAAACCAATTTTGAAACCTACAATTGATTTTAACTACCTATAAAGCTCCAAATTGGTTTGGGGTTTCAGAGCCGATTTGGGTTTTGGGAAAATTCTCAAAACTCATATCGAAACTGATTTGGGCTTATCAGTTTAGGGCTTGGAAGTGCTTGTCTGAGATGCAAATCAGCCTGGAAACCGATTGCAAGTTTCGCAACCGATTTCGCCAAAATTGATTATGGATTTTGCAATCAGTTTTGACTGTAATTTTCTTCACTTTATATTTTGGGTTGTCCTTGGGTATCTTGATTTTGGTATTCATAAGGGACCTAAACCATGTCTAGGTTCATTTTAAGACACAAAATGATATGTATGCATGTGATGTACCTTCTATGGTGTGCCTATTTCCCGTGCTCTTCCATGGGTCTTTGGTCATTCTTGGCTCATGAGTTGAACTTGTGAGATCACATAGGACACTTACAAGACTCCTAGAACTACCCAAATTCCCATGGGATTAACATACATCAACAATCTCCCCCTTGTCAATTTCATGGCAAAACCCAAATACACATTTACATACAATTTATATTGATTCCCTTCAACTCAAATACATGGACTCAACAATACACAAGAGTAGGGATTCAGGTCAATAGTCTTGAAGTCACTTATGCTTTGAGTCAATAAGCCATGCAAACACAATCACAAAACAACCACCTTCCTTATGCCAAATGGCTAATATGTGAACAATATATATGAATAATGCAAAGCATGGGAGAACATATATGGAATATGCAATAAGTGAGTTGTTTTGAATTATAGGTTAATGTTTTTAACTTTTTAACACCTCTTATGTATGAAGTGGATCATATATCAGTAATTGTCTAAGTCTCATACCCTTGCACCTCTCTTGGATATCCTATGTGAATTGAGTGACTCCCCCTCACTCTCACATCTCCTCACCACACAAATGAATGTGGATTTGAAATATCTCTCCCCCTTTTTGGCAAGAATTGACAAGCAAGTATAATAAAGAGGATAAATAGCCAAAGTGAGAAGACAAATGAACAAAAAAGAGATATCATTAATTAAGAAAAATGCCCAGTTGGCTACAAGTAGTCAGTCAATGGAGAATTTCCCCTAGGTATAAGACAACAAAAATGAACATATAACGAAAATCCCCTATTAGGCATGGTCAGCTATACATAAAAAATAAAAACATTAGTGACTGCCCTTGATCACTCAGAATCATTGCTCTATGAAGCAATGACTCGATCAGCTCCATCCACAAGCTGGCCTCCTCCTCGTCATCCTCCTCATCACCATCATCATAATCATCATCTCCATCTCCATCACCATCACTAGCCCAATGGCCCGCCCATCTTTGTGACCCTTAGGTGCCACCTTAAAGGGAACCTTTGCTACTTGGAGAATGTTGGTGATGACTGTGGGATATGGAAAGCTCCTAATTGAATGAGCCTCCTCGTGCGACCGAATTATTGTGTGGAGAGGATGGCTAGAAGATCGATCTGTTGACCGTTGAGGATGCCATTGATGAGGTAGGCGATGTAGTCCATCAACACACTCCTATTGGTGGTAGGGAGTCTGTTGTACATGAAGATGTGGTATGTAGTGCAGGACTTGCATAATTGGCCAACAGTGCTTGTGTGGCAGATGATCAGGCTAGTTCATGAACTTCCAACATAGGTTTTCCACTATGCCGCCTTTTTATTCCAAGGTGAGGCGGTGAATCAGATATGCCATGGGAGTGGGAGGATGAGGTACCCCAAATAACTTAGAGAGGATGGTGAGGTTAACTTCCATGCGAGTATTGCACACCATGGTCCAAAACGATAGTGTCTCATTGTCAATATCAAACATGTTTACAAAGAAGACGAGAATGGCCTCTTCCTGGACGGGGCTCGAAACTGAGATGAAGGGAATCCATCTCCTTCCTTCCAATGTCTATGTCAACTAAGCCATCCATAGGGTCTCGACATTAACCGCTCACTCGGTTATGATGGAGCGATGGGAGAAGACACGCTGATATCGCTCCAGACTCATGACATCGTAGCAAGGGAAGAAGGAGGCAGTAGGCCTCTTTGACCATTGACGAGGTGTAGACTTTGTCATTAGTCATTTCCCCGGGTTCCGAGGAGGGTCAGATGAAGATCCACCCTTCGACGTATTCTTCTTTGTATGAGGAGGCATGATTTTGAAACAAAAAGGCAAGATCTAAAGGAGGAAACCCAAAAATGGTGAAAATGGAGCTCTAGGAAAAAACTAGAGTTCGTTTAATGAAAATTTGAGGGAAAATGAATGGTTTCTCCCTTTAAAATTGCATGCAAAGTTTTGGACAAAAATGCCCCCGAAATCCATTGCGAGTTTCACAACTGATTTGGGCCAAATCGATTACGAGTTTCGCAATCAGTTTGGGGCGAAACTGATTTCAAAATGCGAAATCGATTTCGAATGTCAATTTTTTTGGATTTTCTTCCTTTTTTTAGTTGGGATCCCCCCCACTCACGACCACACTCCTCCCCATGCATGCCTAATTCTATGACCATCTCCACATGCCACCATGACTTTGGGAGAATCACACATGATCCCTATTAGCACCCAAATTTTTACTCAAGTCATGTGATAGCATAAGGATAGCATAACAACATTTAGGCATCAAGTTAAAGCAAATGAACCTGGACTCTAGGAGGTTAGGCATTCCCAAAGAGGTCTTCCCGGATGTTCCAGTCGCAAATGAACCAGTCAAAGCACCTCATTACAGCCTAAAATGTACCATTTCTGGACAAAACCTAATCTCTCTCAAAAACACCAATAGGACTTTGAGGGTCCACATTTTATAACCCCATTCATGTCATCAATAAATTTTTTACTTCCTGTAAGTCTTTCTCAAGCAAAGCATCATAAATGGAAAAATTATCATTTTACCATTTTGCCTTCAAAGGCCCAAAACACTATTTGTCATTCAGATCACTGAATTTCTATGCCTACATAAGCCTTCTTTTCATGAAGCATCACAGGTAAAGAATTAACATTTTCACCTTTTTTGACCCGTGGGAAAAAATTACCACTTTACCCTTTTCACTTAAAGAATCTATCTCTGGACCTTCAAAGGATCCACAGAGCCTCTTCCATGGTCCGAATGGTGTAATTTTAGATCCTATGCATCCCTGAGTCTCCCTACTCTAAGGAACTCATCACAGACCAAACACTACTCAAGAACGTTAAGAACCAATTTCTCAATCTATGATAACCTTGACCAAGAAATGACCTTTGCAAAAGCTCTCAGAGATTCATCTAACCTTCGAATTTGAAAAGGTCAGTCGCCACATCTTGGCCTCGGCATTAGCTTCAAATCTCTAGGTCTGAGAAGAGAGTTTTGAAGTCTCGAATCTTTGAGAAATCTTAAATCTTTCCCAAAAGGTCAAAAGGCTGTTTTCCCACTTTTTGCTTTTATGGAGTTAGAATATTCTCCAAACCTCCAAATCAAGATCAGTCGGTGTCCATTTCTTCAGAATCATGAGGCCTTTGAAAAGCTAAGGAATAAGAAATTTTGCAAAAATCTATCTACCAAGATTCTCTCTAATAGTTTAAAAAGCGTGACAAATTAGGTCTAAAAATCAGGTGCTCGACTGACTCCTAGGAGTTCATCTAAAATCAGAAGTTCAGATAGTTAGTGGCCACACCATTGTAAATTCAAAGCCTCAAGAATATCAGATCCACACTAATTTGTAGAAAATCTGTGACCCAGGTGATCATTTATGCCTAAACCCAAAAAATCGCATTTTATTTGTATTTGGCATGCAAAATGCCTTTAAAAGTTCTCCCAGACCCGAAATGTAGAAAGGTCAGAGCTATTTTCTCAGTTTCACCCTTGTCTTCAATAAAGCATTTCATAAACTGCTGGTTCAGAGAATGTCTGACCATTCAATTTCACCTGGCTTCAGACAACTACAGAAACCTAATTTGTTCAAGCGACTTTGCTTCAAAAAACTCTCAACAACTACCTGGGAATCCAACAGCTAATCTGTTGGCTCCTATAGCTCTGAGATTCCTCTAGCTTCAAATCCCCAAGATACGGCCCATGACAGCATTTTATAGAAAAACCAGCAGCATTCCCTGTCCAATTTTGTCAAATCACTCAAAAATGGTTTTTAACATAATTTCCTGCTTAGATACCGTAATCTCGCATAGTTAGAAGCTGTAAATCACCTGGACCCGAGGTAATCTATCCCTAGGCCATTCTTGAATCAATTTTACCATCTTTCCCTTTCAAATTGCATCAGAGAGCTTTTCAGGTAAAAAAACCCTGATTTCACCCCTTACCCTTTTTGTAATTTGGTTCTAACTAGACTAGCGTGACCAGAACATTTGTGACCTCTAAAATAGACACTGACTAGGCCGACTTCTGAACTCGAGAGCTTACGAGGAGTGACGACAGAGAGAGGGTTCAAAAAAATAAAAAAGCAACCCTAGTCATCTGATGAGCTAAAATCTAGATATTTTGCATTAAATGCATTCACATCTTTAAGCCATTATTGGCACCCCTTGGATTGGAATCTTCCCATCCTCTCTCTCATTCACCACCCTTGGATCAATAGGTTGAATTTCAAATCCCTATAGAGCCCCTCACAGCCCCCAATTTGGCATCTCATTCCATACCCTTAAAGATTGTAACTAATGGGATTGCCCCAAAAAGCATCTCCCATGCTCTCCTTCCACCTCATCAATCAATTACAACAAACACAAATCAATCTCCACCCTCTACCTCATTTTAGCCTAAATTAATCCTAACCCTCCATCTAACAAACCCCAAGCCTAATCCTAACCCTCCATTACATTAATTTGGGGCTATAAATAGCCCCAAGTTCATGGAAGACCAGGTTGACAACAAAAACCCTAATTTGCTAAGAGAAACAGAGGAAGAAGAAGAAAAGTGAAGGTTTTCATCAACCTTAGGCAAGGTAAGCCTAAACCCAAGTTTGATTCACCCCCTCTTCCATATATGTCAATTTAACATGTTTTCATGTTGTCCAATTTATGCTAGAGCACTGCTCTAATTTGGGTACATGGTAGAGGCTATACTTGCTTCTATTTTTTACCAATTATCATGCTGATTTTATTGTGATTTTTCTAGAGGGCTGATTGAGCCCAAATTTTATTATGTTAGACTAGATATATGCATGATACTCTAGATTTAATTTTATGAATTTAGGAACTGTGCAAGGCCTTGAGATGGCCCCCCAAATAGACCCAAAAAATCGGGTCTTTTGAGACCTAGTTTTGATGAATATTTGTAGAATTTAGTTTGAATTTTATATGAATGTTTTGAAGCCCAATTTTTTATATGATATTCATGTATATGTTACCTGCTAGCATGCTTAATTTCGTAATTTTTACAAAACCCTAAGGGCTCCAAAATCTAGAAAATCATTGATAGATTTTCTCCCAGTAACTAACGCCTGATTTTTAATTCCTTAAAAATATTCAGGCGTCAGGAGAAAACTCAGGCGTTGAGATCTGGGATCCATCCTAGGGAGCCCTGATTCTTCTCTAACCATATTCTATGGCTAAATTAGCCTTTGAAGTTCAATCTTGTGCATATGCACCTTTGTGGGCCCTTATTTACGTCCTAATGCCTGAATTTAATTTCAGACGTTGGATGGAAATTCAAGTGTTGGAGTGAATTTTAGGCATTAAGCTTGGGTTTAAAAATCATGTTTTCAAAAATTTAGCTAAGTGTAAGTCTGCGCTAGAGTCAGTACATGGACCTAGGAGAGACCCTACCCCTCTAGGCCCTACTTTGGTGGCCCAAAAACCTAAATTGGTTGCTGGTTTAGCACCCAATGCCTGATTTTCACCCGTAAAATTCAGGTGTTGAACAATCAGGCGTTAGACAAAAAAACATCCATTAGACTTGTAACAGATGACCATGTGGCCTACTTTGGGAGATCATATCTCCACGTGGTCTGTACCTAAGACCCCTAAGATTACATAGTGTAACCCTAGGAAACTTCCCTTAACCCAAACCATGGGTCCTACAATGCTAGGACCCACCAAACCACCCCAAAAGATTGCACAAAGGTGTTAATCTAATTAGCTTCCCCAATGCCTAATTTTCACCCTGAATTAAAATTCAGGCGTTGAAATGAAAAATAAGTGTTAAGCCTGTGAGACAGAAAAAAAAATTCCTTCCCTCTCCTCTCCCTTCCATTAGGGTTAACACCTAACCCTAAGGAACCAACTAGTAAGCCATTTAGAGGGGTCTACCATCCCTC
>JAOXJP010228208.1:0-11161 GCA_025762735.1 Platanus orientalis | reverse complement strand
CCGGCGATCCAGCCCCTGGATCGTCCTATTCTTTGCCAAACTCGATTGCCAGCGAAACTCGGGATCGGTCCCGACCGATCCCGATCCGATCCGGGCAATCCGAACCCGGATCGGACGAGTTTTAGAACCATGCTCCAAACACCAGTCAATAGCGCATAACAATTGTTTCTTAAGTTGAATCAAGAGTCAAGAGGATAATTCCCTATCTGGGGAAAGAAAGATGGTTTTAGAAACAATATGATCTATGGGGCTATAGAACACCTTTTTTTGGGAATTGTATAATATAACTTCTCTTACACCCGTCCAGGAACACCAAGTCTTTTCTGAAACAAATATTTTGGTTCAACCTTTCATCTGTTATTACAGAACATCCCTGGTTAAAGCATTTAAGTAATGGGTGTGTGGGGTTACACTTAGAGCATGAGACAAAGTGTGGAATCCATATTTCGTAACTTGAATCAAGAGGAAGAATGCCTAAGTAGAGCAACCAAGATTGATTCAGAAAAAGCATAACCCATGGGTTAAACCATTAAAATATTAATTCTCTATTCCCCAACAGTCCCATTACTCTGGGTTTTTAAAGGTTGTACACCATAGCACAATCTTACCAAATAGTACAGTGAAAAATGAAGATAACCCAATATGTTTTATCATTTTTCCATGGAAATTAAATTTCAGTGCTCATTGAAAATAAATGATTTCCATTTTTGATGAAGTGCTCTTACTCATGACCCATCTAGGAAAACAAAGTATAATTTAACTCCGAAGCAAATATTTTGGTTCAACCTCTCTCCTGTTATTACAGAACACAATGAGCTTAAGGCACTCATTGGTTAAAGCATTTAGGCAATGGGTGTGTGGGACTACACTCAAAGCATGAATAATGGTGCAGACTCCGTGTAGAATTCGTGTTTCCTAATCTAAATTAAGAGGATGATTGCCTAACTAAATTAAAGAAGATTGAGGAGCATGACCCCTTTGGTCAAACCTTGAAAACATTTGGTCTCTAATGATTACATTTATCTCTAACAGTCAGCACAAATTTGGGTTTTAAAGGTTGTACACCAAGGCACAATTTTGCTTAATGGTACAATGAAAAATGAAAGATAACAACCCATTATGTTATATCATTTTGCCATTGCAATTAAACAACTATAATGCTCATTGAAAAATAAATTATTTTCATCTTTGATGAAGTTGTTTGACTCATACCTTCTGTTAAGTAGGTTAAACCTTAAACATACAAAAAACTTCTCTGTAACCAGTGCAGAATTGATCATTTTTCATCCTCAAACATTTGATCTCAAAGATTAAAACTCTTTCTTTCTTCCAAAATTAGTTCCTCTTTTTATTAATTAAACTCACACCCATTTTCATGCAATATCACTAGAGAAGATTCATGGGGTGGTAAGATACTTCTGATTGAAAAGGTATATTTGTGTAGGTCACCAAGGTACTACACCCTTTCAACCTGATAGAGCAACAATTTAGTCACAGCAGTCTTATGAGTGGAAATAAGATTTGGAAGATCAAGGCTTGAATCTAAAATTTGGGAGATCAAACGAAGTTAAAATCTAAGTTTGGGATTTTAAACTAGAATCTAAGCTAGAATCGTGGGTTATGTACAAAATTAAGATACACTTTGTGAGATCAAGGCTAGAATCTAAGAACTTTAATGTTTTAAACATTGGAATGTATGGTTGGAAATAAGATTGAACTAAGCTAATAACAAATTTAACATGATCAAAACTCAAATAGTAAGTAACAGGGATGGATGTGGGAGGAAATATATGCTCCCAAATCGTGAAATAGGATTGTGGGAGGGCAAGACAAACGTTGTGCTGCTAGGCGAAGTGGTGGAATACTGCATCCTAGATAGCAAGAGTCCCATAGCTGAAAGCATCACTAGCTTATACTATAACCTGAGTAGCATTGGGGCACATGAAATCCAGAGTGAATCAAGAAGGACCATCTTGCAAGAGTAAATACTCTTGGATGACCAATAGCAAAGTAGTATTGTGAGGGAAGGGTGAAAAGAACCCCTATCAGGGAGTGAAATAGAACATGAAACCATAAGCTCCCAAGCAATGGGAGGAGACCAATGCTCTGACTGCATGCCTGTTGAACATGTCAAGTTATGGTAAGGTTCTTTGCTTTGCATCGAATTAAACTACATGTTCCACCACTTGTGCGAACCCTTGTCAATTCCTTTGATTTCATTCTTACAAACATACTCCTCAAGCGAAATACTTGATGTGTTAGCTATAGCACTGCACGGGTCAATATGCATAACACCCTAGTATCCATTTTTAATGCCTAGGACTACTTAGCCAATCCCATTCGTTCCCCTAGCTTTTGTCTCTTAGTGTTGGTGTTAGCCCAGTAGAGTGCTTTCATCATTAGTGTTCTTTCCGATCTCCACGCAATTCATTGCTCTACCAGAAATTCCCTCTACCTCTACCATACTCCAGCTTGGTAGTTTCTAGCACCTGTCTATGGTTGAGCCTGTGATTTGACAATGGACTTGAAAAGCCACACACAAACATAAACACACTTTGTTTAAGGCTGGAAGTGAATGAGACGAGGGTGACATAGGGGAGCCACATTTGAATGAAAATGTGATGGGTAGACTCCTTTTTAACTTGGAAAGCGCTTTACATGTTGATTTCCTTATGGGAGTTCCTTTTCTAAATCAATTAAGTCGGTGACATGGTTGTATGCATCACTTGATGGTAAGGAGAGATGATACAAATTCCTATTTTGAAGCCTCATCTCATTGTATTCCAATGGTTGAATAGAATATTTCAGTTCTCCATCAATTGCTTGATAAGAAATTCAAACAAAATGACATGAGAGATTTGACCATTATGCCAATGAAGAAGAAATATCCACTCATTTAAGAATCTATAGTTGCTTGATTAGGTTGCAACAAACCTTATTTTCTTTGTAGTTTATTTAATTTGAGGAATCCAAGGAGTCCTTTACTTGATAAAAATGAACCAAAAAAAAAAAAAAGATTTTCCTACTTGGTAATTGATATATCATACCATCTTCATTTTTTGCTTAATGTGTAACATCTTCCCTTACATATTAACATCCTTTCATATTGATCTCTCAAGTTAACACAATCATGCATTAATCTACAAATCATCATTTCTTCCAAAAATAAAAAATAAAAAATAAAATCACTTTATCGTTATTTTTCAAAATTATGCATTTAATCTCACCGTTCACATAAAAATAGGTATACGATTCATTCAATTTTCTCCAAGGGCTGAAAAGCATAAACAGACTGTTGAGGAAATGGCAAGTTCAAGCCAAAAAATTATATTCTCCTATTGATTTTCCGAACCATCGGTCTACTTAAGTCTACATGGTTAATACGTAAGTTATCTTATTTGCTTTGTATTGGCTACATCTCATTTGCATTTTGAACAGCTTAGCATCAATCAACTCACATAATCATACAAGAATTAATCATAGTAGAAAATCATTATTAAGTTGGTTGATATATGATCATTATTGTCACTTTTGAAGCTGAGATGAACCAAATTACGGCATTGACATGAGAAGCATGTGCTTATGCAAATGTCAAGGTTTTCTTTTAATTGCATCAGAGACTAAGAAAACTGTACCCAAATCATGTAGAAAGCTTATGAAGAAAATTCTAACCATATTGGTGTAGGACATGACCGATATATAAACGAAAACCATTGTAATGAATAACTTTTGTGGCCAAATTTGGTCCAAAAAGTTATTTGAGAAATATATTTGTAAAAGTCTAAGAAGAACTTAGTTTCCTTTAGGTTACATACTTGTGTAAATTAAAACCCTAGAGATCTAAAAAAAATCAAAATTTTTTTTCTAAGTATTATTGTCTCCATAAGTTAGTCTTAGCTTCGTTGAAAAATCTTATAGTTTGTCTAGTACTGGGATTCAGTCTTTAGTCCTAAATGTTTAGTGGTGACCCATCAATCAATAAACAAGGTGTTGCTTTGCAATTGGTTGTGGCGCTTCTCGGTGGAAAAATACAATCTGTGAAGACGAATGGCTTACTAATCAACCCCACAAGCTTGTGCGTCTAGATATTTACAGGGTGGGAACAAACCGACAAAAGAACTTTAATAGCTGATTCAGTGAACCCTAGTGCAGAGAGAATGTGGGTTGACAACCTATCTTCAGGCCTTTGAATTATTGGGTACACTCGTTTATTGAGCTTCTAAGGGTGTAGATAGAACTCCAAATTCAATCAAGCAATGAAGAAGATAAAATATGAGTTTTGATGGGAGAGCAGTCATACTTTGTCTGCTCTTGTTATGATTTTTCTTTGCTTTCCAATCCTTAGTCCACGTCTGGTTGCCTTGAATGGAATGGAAAAGGTAGAAGAGAAAGAAAACAAAGAAAAAAAAATTTCTGATTTCCATCATATTTCTATGACTGTTTGGTTGGCAAGAAAAAGAAAAGGGCACATTACCATTTTCACATAAAAGCGAGGATTTTCAAGAAAGAGTTGTGTGAAAATAAAATGGTAGTGATGAGAAAAGAGACAGGTGCATGAGATTATTTTGAAAATCAAGGATTTCTTGATCTCAACAACCAAGCAACTTGAAATGATTATATTGAGAAAATTGTGTCAAGAAACACGAGGAAATTAGTCTTTCATGCAAACCAGACAGGGTCTTACTCTTTTATTTTCCTTAGAAAGCTGTGTTGTATCTGTTGGATTACAAGATCATGGGAGATCCAATATATTGAATCTTACCCTAATTTGTTATGAAATTACAGTTGTAACCCATTGCCTTCTGGGTTTTAATTATTTACATTCTTGCTAATGATTTTGATGGAAAAGTAAGTTTTATTGTTTATTTGAATTTGTTCGTCTCTTCAACTTCTCAACGTGTGGGAATAGTATTACTTTGGAAGTGAAGAAGATTTTAAATAAAGGAATGGGTAGGGGCCCATGAGAGAGAAAAGGGGGTTGAAATTGTGCAATTGGATTGAATGCACGTGTGCACCTACCGACCCAATTAGAACCAAGTTGCGGTGTAGTGTGGTGTTGTGTGTATATCTATAGGCAAAGGATTCTTGAACACCAATAAAAAGTAGAGGTGTCAATGAGCCAAGCCGAGCCGAGCTGAACTAAGACGAGCTTTGTCCAACTCGTTTCAGGCTCGTCAAATTATGGACAGGTTTAGGCTCGTGACAAGCCTGAGATGCCAAGCTCAAGTTCAGCTTGGCTCGTCACAAGGACCAAAAAAAAAGCCCAACATCCTAATGTCCCATTTAGTTTTATTTGAACATTACTCTTATCACTATATATAAAATTATTAACCAAACCATACTCTTAACAAACAGAGCTTCTAGCAAGCTGAGCTTTGTGAAGCTCGGGTCAAACTCAATAAATGAACTTAAATCAAAGCTCAGGCTCGACCCACTGAGCTTAAAACAAGAGGCACAGGCTCGGCTCAATGACAACCTTAAAAACAAGTAGTAATGTGCATTAAAGGGACTCAAATGAGACGTTATGGTCCTCTCTATAAGTAGAAAAGACAAGAACATCATGGATAACAAAACAAGAACATAAAGAAGATCCCTGAGATTTAAGTGTCTAGTTTTTATTTGACATTTCATTTTTCTGTGTTTACCTTTTGGCCAAATCCATTTGCCATTGCCGTAGCTTTGTCTCTCATTCACTGTATTGGTCTGAGAGTCACACATCCTTAAATCCTACGATGGTTGCCGATGGCACCCTGCTGCTGTGCTACACCACTCTTAGCAGAGGGGCAGTGAATACCATTTAAGGACAGCATCTTACAACGCGACGACAGTAAACCAATAAGTCTATTCTAACACTCACGCTCATCTTGATTTCTGTTTTATTTACACGTCTTCTGTGACTCGATAATTACTGTAAATTTTGGTATCATCTTATTACATGGAAGGACTAATCAAAGAGTAGAAACAAGATCGAAGTAAGTATACCAAGTGGCTACATGGACTAGGGAATTCCTTTTCTTTTGGGTTTCTATTTCCAAAGATAAGAGTGAGATTAGGAGAACAAATTTTGAGATTAGATGGGCTTTTGTAATAAGAAAAGCTTACCTTTGCTGTTTTTTTTTTTTTGGAGGGGATATAGTCCTTGCCATATTGGCCTATAAATTGTAGTGGGGCTTTCTCATCCCCTCATCAACAAAATCAGACTTTTTTATTTCTCCGACGAAAGATTTCGTTTAGAACCTCTATTTCCCTAAATTTTAAAACAACAGAATTCTATTGTCTAATTTTATTTATTTACTTATTTGATGAAGTTTTTCAACCTGTAAACTTCTGGGACTTAATTTAACCCCTTCCAAGTAGTGTAGAAATTAGACCACTCTGAATGCAGTGAAGAAACAATGAAGTGCATGAAGTGGGAAAAAAGTAGGTGAAAACGAATCTCTTGAGAACTATGCAAAAGGCACCAGGGTGTAGACACATCAGTGCCGAAAAGTGATAAGTGTCCCCTAAAAAGTGTAAATCACTTTTCGGTACTGATGCGTCAGCCCATCTGGTGCGGTTTACACAGTTCTCACGAAATTCATTTGCACATAATCCGAGCCCACATGAAGTTGTTCTTGGGGCCAGGAGTGATTCACTCTTTGGGATGGGAAAGAGGGTTACAAAGCTTGGTTGTTCACTCTCCTTCAACTCTCACAAAACAATGATTTTTATAACCCTAAAACGATTGGTAGAGAAAATAATACATATTATAATACTGAAAGTACCCGATTAACAAAACAATTCCAAGGACCCCCAGTTTGGTAGTGTATATTTTTATACAATACTTTCTTGGTGTTCAGTACATCACAAGTGATTAATCACAGAAACAAAATATAAGATATCTATCACAACAATCTCCACCTTGACTTGCATTCTCATTAAGCGCATTTAAGTCAACTCTCAACTGACTACATCCTTCTTCCCCTTCTAAGGTACCCACCCTTCCACACCTTTTTCACATAAGCTGCAACAACCTCAATCTGCGGTAGCGTAAGATTGATCTGGTCCAAGAAAATCGGGAACTTCTCTATGGAAATGGGCATTGGTCAACACATGCAATCTCTTTTGTAACTTTTGCAAACTCATCTTACCATTTGATACAATTTACTATACATTGTGATATCTCACATCTATGTGTTTGGTATTGACATTCTACATTTGATTATTTGCCAAGTTCATAGCACCATCACTATACAACACTATGCTGTCTTGCCACAACCCAAGTTCGGCAATTAATCTTGTCATTCATATAACTTTCTTAACAACTTCTATAGCTGTCATGTATTCTGCTTCAATTCAATTCTGTATAATGCTATAGTTGTAAACCCCCCCTTGTCCAAGTCCCTACCATAATCTACATCAACATAACCCACAACCTCACCTCAAGCCATTTCTTGAAATCCAGCATGTCTCTCTCTAAGGGCCTGAAATCCATTCTACCTCATTCCAATGCATCCTTTGTGGATTCTGTACTTGCTTATCGTATCATATGCGGGATGAAATCGTATGTACCACACCCCTGATGGGACTACTTGGAGGCAGAATCAATTCACTTTTTGGAGGTTTTTGATTCCCCCTCCTGAGTGGTCACATCAGGAGTGTGGTGCACTTGATATGGCGCCATCATATGCATGTGACATGTCAGGCCGCCGCCTACTACACACTGAAGCATACAAAAGACACCATTGCACTCACACGTGATACCTAAGACATCATCAATTTCTTTTTGTGTGGCTTAGTGCATCTTCATATGAGCAAAAAGCAAATGGAAAAGGTTGTCCTTGTCCACGTCCAGGGGACTGCCAATGCCTTCACTTACAGGTCATCTTCTCCTTCCTCGGGGTTGCTGACATGCTGATTGTGCATTATGTAAAGTCATTCTTGATGTGAAAGAGGGCAAGACCTTGGTGCCAATGGTGCTTGGGTTTCAATGAGCCGAGCTTTGCCCAGCTGAGCTCAAGCTCAGCTCATTAAAATTTGGGCGAAGCTTGGCTCAGGCTCAGGTTGGCTCACCAATCTCAAACTTACTGCTTAAGGTCTGAATCTTAAAAGCCTAAAAGCCCATAAACCAAATTTGCTCATTTTTTTATTTTGATAATAAAAATATATATAATAAGCAGGTTAATAACCCATAATAAATGCTAAAGATATAGCTGATTGAAACAGATCAATCCAAAAATTGAAGTCCCAAATGAAATATGTAATATACTGTATAGTAGTGGACATATAACATAATAAGCTATATCTATAGATATTATATACATATATAAGATCCTTAATGAGCCAAGTTTTTAATAAGCGGAGGCTAATTAAGCAGTGTAGGCTCACTAAACAAGCTCAAGTAGAGACTCGGGCTCAGCTCTGAATGCTTCAAATAAAGCTCAAGCTCAGTTCATGACAAACCGAACTCCAAAGACACACACTAACTTGGTTCTTTGACAGCCCTGGATGCTCGCAAAGTTTCACCTGAGCTTAAAATCAGTCTCCCAAAAGAAAATGGGAGAGCTTTACAGTCATGTCACAGTCCTTCAGTTATTTGAGCACCCTCCCTCACTTCACCACTCTAAGGGAACACAAACTTTTTGGATGAACTTGAATGATGTCACTTGGAGTGCAATTTTAAGCAACCAACCTTGGGGCTCAAAGAGCATCACCACTACTTGATGTCCAATACTCCAATGTGCTACTGAGGTTACACAAATGCTCTTGGCTTGTCATCAGATCTCCGTAGTTGACTTCACCAGGCCATCCTAATCTTGTGCGCAACTGTGGCTTTGTTCTTGGCTTATCATTGGGTCTCTATAGTTCACTTCACCTGGTTTTAATCTGGTCCCCTCGTGCCTTGACATTTTTCAGCTTGTCCCCCTTGATAGAGAAGCTAAGTGGGGTCTTAGAGGAGTTCAGAGTTGCATTCAAATAAGAGGGAGGCTGGACTCAAAGAATGGAACCAAACTGACTTGTTCACATAGCAATAATTCTATGAAAAAAGGTTTAGGGGTCCAATTTACAAAAGTGTACACTAAAAAGCGGATAGAAAGCATCGTTTTTCCTGATTCTTACACAAATGTTCGAGAATTTGGTTTCTTGTCCAAATTTGGTCCCTTTTTCTATTTTTTTAAATCTCAATCATGAAGTGGGTGAATAAAATTCAACAAGTTTTGGAAAATGACACATACAGCAGGTTCACTTTGTATTGTTCTGGTATTTTACACCAACATAAAAATTGTCTTACCGGTTCTCAACATGATTTGGGTAGCAGCATATAATCTAAAAGGCTCGACTTCTATGCATATAAATCAAACCTCTATTATGCACAAGAAAACACATCCGAGTTTGATGAAGTTGGTGTATTTCAACCGACGACAATGATGACATAGCTGCTGACATAAGTGGAACTTTCTAAATCATTATACTGATTTGGTTGGAACTTAGTTTATGCTAGGTTGTTAATTGAAAGCGAGAATTGCAACATGCAAATGAAGGAAAATTAATAATATATAAACAATTAAAGTTAAGCAAACCAAGGAGATTGACTCCATGATTCCTTGGTTTGCTTGATAAGACACAATTTTGTTCAGTAGAGAC
The DNA here is from genome assembly GCA_025762735.1 of Platanus orientalis. Classification (NCBI taxonomy): domain Eukaryota; kingdom Viridiplantae; phylum Streptophyta; class Magnoliopsida; order Proteales; family Platanaceae; genus Platanus; species Platanus orientalis. The sequence continues at coordinate 1,537 of JAOXJP010228208.1, read as the reverse complement.
ATTGACCAGGAAGGAAGTATTCGATCATAGAGGAATAAGACACCATGACTCCATTGAAAGATACCATACTAAGTAACCCTCTATCACCCTTCAAACTATCAACTTTCAAACAAATGAAACATAAAGGCATGGTACATAATGATTCAAAGTAAGAAATATCTTTCATCAGAATGATTTGGAATGAAACAAGTAAGTTTCCTAACAAAGCAGCTATATATCCCATTCAAAAACAAGGAACTAGAGTGTGATTCAATGATGCTTTAATGCAGGAATTGTCCTATCTCCTTTTCTATCAAGGGTTATATCACCCACTTCCAGCTTCACATTTGATTTGAAAAAGAAAGAGAGATTTCACATCAACCAAGATGTAAGCTCCTAACTTAGAAAAAATCCTACTTCCAACATTGCCATTCAAATAAAGCTCTCATATGTCACCCACTTCTGTCCTTAGACATAAATGTTGAATGGAGAACAGAACTCTAGTAAAAGAAAGTAGAGACCTACATCTTTAATCTTTACTAAATGAAAAGTAAGGGAAAGAAAGGAATAGAGAGAAGGGAAAGAAAAGCAAAGGTACTAAAAAACAAGGTAATAGCTCACCTCAAATGTAACCATATGGGGTACTGTTATAACTAATCCTTGATTTCCTTCTCTCTTCTTGAATTAGATGGTAATTTGGGGTTTTCTTTGATTTTCTTCTTACCTCTTCTTTCTTCTTGAAAGGGATGGTAATTTTAGGGTTTTCTTTGCATTTTTTTGGCTATTTTCAAAATGATTTCCAAGGTCTCTTTGGAATGATTTAGAGGGCTGTGATTTAGAGGGCTGAAGGCAAGGCCTCACTTCAAATAGGCATGTATTAACTATTTACAGAAATCGGAGAAGAGCTGGATTAAAACTGAAAAAATTTAGGTGGGTAAAATGGTTTTATCATGTAAATTAGTTAATTGAAGGAGTATGGTAGCCTAGGATGAAAGCGTGTAAAACTGGAACTTTCCAGGGATGTTGCATACTGATTCATAGAGATAACTGGAAAATTTCACATCTCATAAAACTTCAGAAGCCAAGCAGTTAAGACTCCAGGGCAAAGTTTTATACACGTGCAACCATGCAAGTAGGTACAGGACAGGGAACTTAGAAAACGTTACTCATGGGTTGCTAAGATAGAGCCAAGGCATCATGATGAATACACATCTATAGGGTCTGATCAAATTTCTAATGCAAAGTCTAACATACTAGGATAGGATAAAGGTACGATGAGAGGTCTTAGATGGGTCTAAACAAGAAGATGACCAATAGTCAAAGGTTTCAGGAATCACTGATAGTGATGGTGAAAATCCGTCACGCCAATTCTCTATTGTTTCATTTATTTCCATAATTGAGGGTTTGGTGGAGCCCAATGACAGTGCAAAATTGGATGCTGAAAACATAGGATAAAATTATAGTTGAATGTTCAGCACTGTTTAATGTTAGATGGAATAAGAATATAAAAGAGATTTAGGGAGAAATAAATTGGCATAGAGCTATAGTTTTGCAGGTC
>JAOXJP010228207.1:0-11162 GCA_025762735.1 Platanus orientalis | reverse complement strand
TAAGTTTAACTTTAGAGCTCTTAATGCTATAGCTAGTGGTTTAACATTGGATGAGTTTAGGAGGAGAGCTTGTTGAGTCATATGTATTATTGTTGTCAATCCCATGGTCAAAACTCCCATGTAATATGTATATGTCTTGTAAGTGTTCATGCTATGTCAAGAAGAAGACCACAAGTGAAGAGGCCTAAGTGGACCAAAGACTTAAAGCCTAAAGCTTGATGCTTACAGCAAAAATCCTAGAGATTCAAAGGTATAAATCATGCATGCATCATAGGAGGTTTTTGAGTGAGGTAGTTGGTCTTTTATCAACCTTTTTTAACCTTTGATAAGGTCTTTGAGGCTCCAGCTTTTCTTTTCCCTTCTTGGAAGGTTGTGGATGTGGTTGAGTTTTCCCGATGGCTTAGATAAAGACATTTTAGACCTTTGTGTGGAGAAAGAGGCATTGGCTTCTGAATGGAAACCAAGTCCTGTCATGTCTCTATGATCCTTTCCCATGGTGAGAATTTTTTCAAGATGTTCATATCCATGAGACACCATTGTTATGGACTTCTTCTTGTTCTCCTCAAGCTCCTTTATTTGCTTAAGGTAGTTAAAGAATTTCCTTATGAGTTAAGCACAAGTCGTGTTGAGAGCCTTGTTCCTCTCATGTAAGGTATTAACTTGATCTTCCAACTCTTAGATGAGTGAGTCATTATTACTTGAATCATCCTTCTCTTCTTCAAAGTTTTTGAGCTTCTCCCCTAGCTCAAGAGCTTTGTTGAACAACTTTTGGCTGTCCTTAAGAAGTCTTCTCTTCTCATGCTTCCTATTGTCTCTAGACCTAGAAAAAGTTTAGCTTCACTAAGCTTCTTTTTTAGTTCTATGATCTTTATGCTCATTTCTTCCTTGGCACAAAGGAGGAAGTAGTTTTCTTTGGAAAGATCATTTTCCTTTTCATTTTTCAAAGAGGACTCTTGTTTAACGATGAAGATGGTGTCTTTTAGGGATTTTGACTTTTCAACCAAGCCATTGATTTCCCTCTTAAGTTGTTTATTTTTCTTTCCCAACTCAACACTTTGAATGAAGAGTTCATTGAAGGCCTCTTATGCATAATAAGTCTCCTCCTCTTCTTCACCATCGCCCTCATCTTCACTATTAAAGTCACTTATATCCAAAAGTGAGTTAATAGGAGTGTTAAAATCCATGAAGGCTTTAATATCTTATGAAGGACCTTCCTCACTACTTTGTGACTCATTTTCTGATACTTCAGAATCATCATCCCAAGTTATAGCTATGGCCTTGCCCTTTGGCTTGAACTTGTTATTCTTGTTGCCGTAATCCTCGGCAATGTAACCTCTCCCTTTGCAAAAATAACAAATGAGAGGTTTCTTAGAGAAATCATTTTTCTTCCTATAATCAGGGAAATATCTTCTCACTTGTTTATTCTTGGAGTAATCCCTTGCATTCCTTATAAAAAACTTTTTAAACTTCTTAACCACCAAGGTTAAGTCATCATCTGATTCCTCGGTGGAATTGGAGGGTACTTCTACCTTGAGGGCAATGCCCTTCTTCTTGGTAGTGACATTGATTGTCGCTTCAAACATTTGAAGGGAACCAATTAACTCTTCTAGTTTCATAGTCTTTACAACCTTGCTTTCCTCAATAATGGTCACTTTAGGTTTAAACCTTTTAGGGAGAGACCTAAGCACTTTTCGAACCACTTTTAATTATGGAATATCCTCTCCTAGACTCCTCATGACATTGATTAAGTTAGATAACTTGACACTGAATTGGGAGACTTCATTGTCTTCCTCTATTCTCAAAGCTTCAAGTTGTGTAGTGTACATTTGAAGCTTAGACATCTTCACAACATTCGTACCCTCATAGGTAACGGAAAGAAGTTTTCATGCTTCTTTAGCTATCTTTAGATGAGCTATCCTCCTAAACTCATCCGAGGCCAAACCACTTGCTATAGTATTCAATGACCTAAAGTTGAACTTGTAAGTATCCGCTTCGACGGTGGTCCACTCACTCCGTGGTTTGTTAGGCTGTGTGTAGCCATCAACTATTGCACTTAATACCCTATGGTCAAATGCATTTAGAAAAATCTCTATTCAAGACTTCCAATACCCGTAGTCACTTCCATTAAAGAATAGAGGTGTGCTAATGGACATACCACTATCTTCTCTAGCCATATAAGATTTTTGTTAGGATCTTACTCAGGTTGTTAAGCCCTTTACGAGTAACCTATGCTCTGATACCAATTGAAATACCTATTAGGTTATCCTAGAGGGGGTGAATAGGATATTAAAATTCCTCTAACCATTTTTGCAAGTGTTTAGATTGATTTTGATTAGATTTTAATCTTCTTAATATTAGCCCAAGTGTGTGTGTGCTACAATGTGTTTATTCAAGTATTTTGTCAAACACATCATGAACAAGAATAACAGTGAATACAAAGTAAAGAGACAAGAAATCACACACTCAATCCACAATAAGAGATTTATAGTGGTTCGGCACGATGGCCTATGTCCACTCTTCTAAAGCTCATTACCGAGCGTAGGTATATTACATTTAGATTGCCTAATACAACCTAGGTAAAAAACATACAAAACCTATCTACTTGCACAAAGCAAGTTACACAATACACTCGGTGTCTCCGGCAAGTGTTGTCAACTTCCGATGTCTCCAGCGAAAGCAAAACAATATGAGAATGAATGGATATATAAATGAATGCAAAGATGATAACAAATATTACCACTAGCTGATTGATGTTGTTGTTCTTACCAATGTGGGAGTGCTCCTTGTTGAGCTGGTTTGCTTTAGTACACCTACACTATTTCAAGCTTTGGTTCTAGATCTCCTTGAACTAGACTAACCACAAAGAGGTTTCCTCTAGGATAACCCAAACCACACCTCTCAATGAGATACTAGCTAAGTAAAGCTGAGAGGGAAGCAAGAGAGATATTCTTGAGGGATTGTCAAACTTTAAGCTCAAGCAATGGAGGAGAAAGCTATTTCACTCTTGGAGGTTCACTTTTTAATAAAGAAAATAACACTCTCTTGAATGCTTGAAGTGTTTTCCCTAAAGGGAAACTTTCCCTTTTATAAGGGATAGAAAACGTTCACAATCCTTGGATTAAAATCTTTTCAAATGGGTAAGAAATACCAACCCTTAATTCAAAAACGAGATTTGGTGCAATTAACATTTTTCCCAGGCGTGACCAGTCATGGGGTTTGTGATTGGTCACGAGGCCCTTTTCAATGGGGATCTGTCAGACTCGGGGTGAGACAGGGCAAGCAGAGCTCGTGGCTTAAGTCCATAACCATGTCATGACCGATCATGGACTTTGTGACCAGTCACGAAGGGTAAGGTCCCAGCCTTATGATTGATCACTGGAAAGAGGCCCACCTCTTGGGTCCTCATTTTATCTGAATGTGACCGGTCATGGACTTTGTGATCAGTTATAGACAGGTAAAGAACTATTTTTCCTGTTTATGATCCCAAGTGTGTGCTAATGGACTTCGGTCCTTTTTGGAGGGTTTCCTACATGTGTAAAGACACATTTTGGTCCACAGTACATATAACCTATGATGCTACATTCATGCCTTTACCTTTTGGGGTGTTGGAACCCATCTTGAGTCTTGGTCTTCAAGGTTTGTGTCTTAGTGCTTCTTCCACCACATTAGCACATAAATTGACAAATGATGCCGATGCATCAACAATGGTAATATATGGGAAGTAGAATAGTGAGGACAGATGCAGAAGATGATAAGGAAGTAGTAGACGGATGCCGATTCATTCCTTCAATAGCTATTTCTCATTAGTCGTAGATCTCTTCTTTAAATTTCTTTTTTGAATTGCTTTAACTCATGCCTTTGTATGAACAATTATAGATATTGTTCTTCTATCTTGTTTCTTTTTTCCTTTTTGATAGGTTCTATTTTGCTTTTTGTTTTATGGCGAAATGCCGGTCCTTTTGTTCTTTAGCTATATTTGGTTCCCCTCAAACCTTGAAAAATATATCAGGTAAATTATGGATTGTGATGATATATGATCATTTGATGCCTTGAAATGTCAAACCAATATTACATGACTATTTGATTGGGTTCCATTGATGCTGAGATTACAGTTCTTCCGAAAAATATGATTTTAGGATGGGTTACAAGGCATAAGACTATACACAATTAATTTGCCAATATTATTCTAATTTCTAAAATATGATATATGATCATAAGAATTAGATAAAAGGACAATAATTTAAAAGAAAATGCTCATATGACATGGATGATTAGGATGTAGGTTTATTCTTATAATCCTATTTAGAATAATTAATATCTCAATATTCTAAAGACACTAATATTGCTTATTTTAAAAGCAACTGCATAATTGAAGGTAAAAGAGCAGTAACACTGTTTGCTGTAATTTTTACATAACTGATTGATTCCAGTTTAGAAGCTAGTCAAGAATATGATTTCTATCTATTGATCAAGGAAAAGATAATATAATACTTTTTCTATTACTGTGAGCATGGACAATTCATAACAAATTTCCAATATCACATTTAGGTTTTTATTTTTTATTTTTATTATTTTTGGGATAATGTAAAAAAGTAAGCCTTTTAATACTATGTTTTTCTTTTTCTTTTCCATATTTGTTACAACTCTATTTAATTAGAAAAAGGTCAACATGTAAAGAAAATGAAACGCGCTTTGTTTTTATAGCTCTCTTTCCTTCTTTTTTTTGGTAATAAGCATATGATAGAATAGATTAACGCAGGATAACTCCCAAAATACAAACAAACGATGACATAAAGTCCTCTAACTAAACACAAGGCATAGGGGACCCAAAATTTGGGGAAACATACGAAAAGCTAATAACAACAACAAACAAAGTGGTCTCAATTTTATGACCCTTGACAAACCAAGGGCTTGAACGGAGGTACCTGCTAAAGAAGGATATGGACTCTCCACAGTCACCTTCAATACCGCCAACTTTAGTCTCCATTCATGGACTTTTAAAAAGCTTGAAAGAGCTGCTATGTACATAATTGCCACCAAATACCCAACTCCGCTAGGGTATACAAAAAGAAATCCTCTTCACTTTCCTTATTTCCCTTGATTATTCTAGTCATTGGACCGTCGCTTAACCTTCGGTAGAATTTGCCACCAGGATCCCAATGGATAGGTTTCTTCTTTTGAAATCGCTCCAACTACCACTCCCTTTGATTTGGGAGCATAACTGGCATCAAAGGGGTAGACTTTTTCCAAGTAGCCTTATCCTTTGGCAAACATGTAGAGTCCACATTTGATGTAGAAAGGGTGTGCATAGTCATCAATTCAAGTGAGGCATGCACCGTTTGCACAGTAAACGATGCATAAAATGTGTGCGCGTTTTGCCCAGTAACCGATGGAAGCAGGACAAGAGATTTGTATAGTAACTGCTTCAGGCTTGTTGCCGGCATGCTGGGATGAAGAGAATATCGGTCGCCTCTCCCTTCAGCAAAGAGTCATAACCTCGTAGCACTTTCATCTCTTCCATTGGATCGTCATCCAGTTCCTTTCCTCTCAAATTCATACATTTGAAATCATTAACCAGAGCCTCTATTTCGTTCTCCATCGCTTCTACACCTTTGAGAATAACCAAATCACCGACTATTCCACAACCCCGATAAAGGTTAAGAGATTGTCCCCACTTAGAAATAGAGTATCATACATGAGCATTAGAGTTCGGAGAGCCTTCAGCATAGTTGAAATTGAGCATAATGCGGACGGAACACGCTTGGATCACACCGGCAGCTCTCCTCGGATATCTATTACTTTTTCTCCATTATATTGCATAAAATTTGTTTGCAGAATCTATAAAATGTATATTTTTTCATTTTGAGCTGAATTTCTTCTCTTTCTTTTGCTTTTTCTTGGTGGTTAATCATCACCCCTGCTTTGGGGGGGCATTCGCTAGTAATAAAATATTAGAAAGATAGATGGCTTTTCAATTTGAATGTGTTGTGCAATGCAAATTAGAGTTGACACGTTAACGCGTTTTGAATCGGAAAAGATTAGGTACGAAAATCTGCTTTTCCTGATGTATTAGAATGGCATCAGGAGGTGGACACTTCAGCATTGAAAAGTGATAAGCACTCCCAAAAAGTGAAAGTCACTTTTCGGTACTGATGTGTCTGCCCCCATATGTCATCCTAATACATCAGGAGAAGCAGGTTTCCATACCTAATCCCAGCCCGTTTTGAATGCGTTCTTTGAGTACGTAAGGACAAAAAGGAATGGTGGGTCTGCCATCAAGGTTTGCTTATTTAGGGCCTGTTTGGCAACCAGCAATGATGTAATCTTTTTATTTTGAATTCCTAAGGCATTTGTCGCCAGTGATTGTTCAAAAATGAACTCATAAATATTTATACTAGCTTGTTAACTAAAATTAGAAATGAAGTCATCTCAGGTTTTTATATAGAAAATGAAATGATATATATGATCAAGTATAAATCTGAATGAGCTCATAATCAACACCCTGTGACTACAGATGCCTTGAAAATTTGAAATGAAATGAATTCATTACAGGTGGCTGCAACACAACTTTAACGAGTCAGCTTTTTTCTCTAGAAGTTTCCCTTTTATTTTTTCCCTAGAAGTTTCCCTCTTATCGCCACCCTTTAAAATCTTACGTAGAAAGGAAGCAATGGCGAGCAGCCACACCGAGGTCAAAGTGATTTATGATGAGCAACCCCATGTGTACAGCCACACTGAGTTCACACGTGATGATATGAGCTCGCACAGCCCCGCCATATTTAGAAGTGAGACAATTAGCGGTAAAAACTGCTTTGATTTGGAGGAAGAGATTTATATGGCTACAAGGTGATTTAGAGGAAGAAATTTATATGACTGAAATTTATATGGACAGTCAGAAGGGTTCAAAGTGTAAAACGGCGTTTGCTGTCCACGCGTCTTTCTCTCCTGCATGGGCTGGCGGTCAACGAATGACGTCATCACGTCTTTATATAGGCAGAACAGTCTATTCGCATCTTAATTAGTTAGAAGATTTTGTGAGGAAGAAAGAAGAAATAAGATGGGTTTTGGCGTTGTGGTTGCGGTTCTGATAGTGTGGGGTTCGGTGACCGGATTTGTTCTCGTACAGGCGCCGGCTGCTGCTCCAATGGTGGCGCCGACCGAATCTGCAGCGGTGGTGACTTCGGAAGCAGCATCAGATGCGGCACCGATAAAATCTCAATCGATGGTGGCGCTGGTTCAGGGGTCGCGCCGTCAGAATATGCGGCGGCGGCGGCGCTGGATCCAGGGACGACGTCGGCCTCTACTCCAGGGGTGGCGCTGGCTCTAGAGACGGCGCCGGCCTCTGATCCAGGGGAGGCACCTACCGAATCTGGGGCGGCTGTGGCGCTGGATACAGAGGCTGTAGGAGCTTCGGAAGCAGCATCAGATGTGGCGCTAAACAAATCTCCATCGGCGGTGGAGCTGGCCGCCGCTCGCGGTGCGGTTCCCGGCAAATCTCCACTTGTGGTAGCTTCGGAATCCACATTAGGCGCCGCGCAGAACAAATCTTCATTGGTGGTGGATTCGGCAGCCACATCAGAGGTTGCACAAGGGGCGGAACAGACTAAACCTCCACCGGCGGCACCTCTTCCGTTTCCGACACCGTCTTCTCATTCGCCACCGGCCGCAACCGCTCAGTCTCCAACACAACTTCCGATCGTGACCCCGCCAACTTTGTCTAATCCACCAGCTTCGTCTCCTCCTCCTCCTCCTACAAGTTCTCCGGCTCCATCGTCGCCAACCGCTCCTCCGGAAGAAAGTTCGTCGTCCCCTCCGTGTTACCCTGTTTCAAACACAGTCATCATCAAAGGATCTGCTTTCGTCGGCATCATTTGGGTTTCGGAGCCGCCGTGTTGTTGTTGTTGCCGACAACCTGATCCGAGTCCGACCCCTCACACCACAGCTCGGGTAAATGATTTTAAAAGCGCTTTGGTCCGATTCATTAGAGATATTATTCCTTATTTATTTTGACACGATGATCATTGATGGTTGCTGATCGAGGAAGGAGTCCCAAAGTTTTCTTTTCGGAGAGCGGTTCAGTGTTGACACATGCCTAATGTAGGCTAACAATTTATTGACGCATGATTTTTTTTCTTTTTTAAACACCTGAACCCTTTTTTTAACCCAAACACAATTATGTATAGCTTATAAATCATCATAAAAACTACATACACTTTGCTATCACACAAAATTTTCTTCCTTCTTTAAATGACACTGAATCTGTTACAAATGTTTTTCTTGATACAGAGAGCCCCCTTCCTTTTTCTTAGTTGGTTTCAAATAAGAAAAACGTGAATACCCAAACAAAACCTTTGAAAGGTCAGGTTACTTCATCTGTAATAAAGAAACGTAGAGGGATTGATGTGAAATGTGAACTATTATTTTTTGCAGGGGCTTTTCGAAAAGTGTATGAACCCCATCCCTTTGTGTTTGTGGTGGATGGTCATGCATTGTATGTTGGATACGTAATCTATTAATTCAAAAATTCGTTAATTCTACAATCTTAAAGTCAAGTATTTTTAATTTAATAAAAAATTCAAATTGAGTGACTCAAGACATATATGTGTTATTTTATGCATTTTTTAAAGATAGTCGAGGCCTCCCACAAGATTATGCAAGGGAGCGTGCCAAACTACCACCGGGATACAACTAAACTTAAAATCAATTCATTGTCTTTTAATAGGCTTGTACAGTCCAACAAAGACATAAGATACCTCCCCTTATAACTTAGTGTCATTTAAAGAGTCTGGTGTCTAAAAAGTCAAATTTTGATAAGTCTAAATTTTTCCATAAAATTCGGCATAAATTTTTTTTATCAAGTTGATAAATATATATGAAAACCGAATCAAGAAGACTACGGTTGTACCATCAAACCTTGTGGGGGTTTACTAAAGTAAACACTTCAACATTTGGCTGAGGTGGTTTTCAAGTCCAAAGAAACATTACAAAACTCCTACAAGGGAGATATAGATTTATGGGCTTAAAGGAACATGTGTTTTGCAACACATATTTAAGAGAGGAAGAAAGAAGAAAATGTTTGAACCCTTTTTCGTCACCTCTTTTTTCTTTTTCATTTCTTCATTCTCGTTCTCGATTCTCCCTTTTTTCTCAGAATTTTTGTTTTCCTTTTTCTCCACTTGGGAGCCTAATGACCCATTTTTATATTGGAAGAGGCCTTCTACCCATTCCACCAACTCCTAAAAAAGTGTCAACCTCTTATTGGTCCACATTCAGCCCAGGAATGAGCGAATGGACCTTTGTCAGGCTCAACATGAGCTCTTTCTTGCGTCAGACGCAAAATTAAGACTCTTCTCTACTGTGTCGGTCTGAGCCGTTGCGAATGAGCCCAACTGGTAACGAATGCACTTGATAATTCATATTTGCATACTTCGTTCACTCATTTGCGGGTCTTGACCAACTTCATATGCGAAATTAATTAAGTCTACTTATTCGTGCATTCATTTTCTAGCTTAACTCGTGGTGAATAACACTTGGTCTAACATATTAGCGCATCACTTTAGTCCAGCACAACTTGTGGCGAATGACACTTGGTCTAACACATTTGCACAGTAGTCCAAGTGTAAACTTATTAATCGCGAATGACTAGAATACCATGAAATCATATATAAACCAACGAAAAGGAATTTTGCAACCCCTAATGCGATTCTGCAACGATGCTTACATGCGAAGTACAAAGTATGCCTTAAACACTATTGTGCCCAAGCCCTTGCTCTTGCTCTTGTTCGCACCAGAGTACGTGTGCGTGTGCGTGTGCTTAAAGCGATATAGAAGCCAAAAGAGAGTGTGTGTGTCTCTCAAAATACACAAGAGTGATGGAGAGTTGAAACTTATATACTATATACTATACATTGTATTTTATTTTAACCAATGTGGGACTAAATAAATGAGAGACAATTTTGAAAACAACTAAATTTGAAAACTTAATTTAAAGACTTGTTAATGGAATTCTTAAATGACATTAATTGCCATGTTAATGAAATGTTTTAAATGACATTAAATGTCATAGTTTTAATACTGTAAACTTAGTGCAGAGTATATGAATCCTATTTATTTGTATGCTTTGAAAGACTTTTGTTGAGTTTCAATGATTAAATCGTCATGGAAGTCCCTCTTGGCAAGTCCTTCACTTCTAAAGTATTCATCCAAACAAAGTTTTTTCTTTTAACCAAAATTTATGAGGTAGAAGTAGAGTATGATACCAGTATACCACAATACTGTAATTGATCCAAACGGTCATAATTGTGTTGCTCAGATGGCCGCACTCCATGAAGTCCCTGATCTTGCTTTCCTCTTGCTGGCATCCAAGGATTACCTGTGTCCCCTTACAACTCAGCAGGAATGTTTTTTAGTGTTGATATGGAGTGAAACATAGGCTAATTTTTATTTTGTTTGCTTGAAGTTCATTAATTATGTCGGTTTTCATTTCTCAAAATTCAAAGTACGGTAAAATAATAATTAATTTAATCAAGGCTTTTATCTTTTGGTCTTTTTTTTAGTATTCAATTAAGGCTTCCTAGCATCTCACGCATGCATCTGTACTCTTCTTTTCACGTAACCAATAATAAGCACTGCGACTCTTTGCATGGTTGGATCAATTGGGATCCGTATGGTTGGATCAATTAGGCATCCCTTCTACTTAGGGCTGTCAACTATCTGGTTAAGCATCCGAATCTGATTTGATTAAAGCAAATTCGGATGCTCATATATCTCGACTCTGTTTAAAATCCGATCTAATTATTAAACAAACCGAAATCGGATGCATACACATATGATCCGATTAAATATTTTATATATATATATGCTAAATGCAACTAACCGGATATTCGAATTCACATCCGAAATCTGATTATGTAATCGAATTCGAATTCATTTGTTAAACATCCAACAGATGTCGGATGCACACAAGTTTAATCAGATTGGATATCGGATGTGCATATATCCAATCCGAATCCACTCCATTTACAGAAGGACTTCTACTTTTAATTAATAAGTCAACAAGATCATTTTGAGACCTAAGAAAATGAACAAACAAGGGATTCAATACTTACTTACTAGATCTTTCATTTCATGAATAAACGATGCTAACCTCCAAGGATCCATAC
>JAOXJP010228205.1:0-25158 GCA_025762735.1 Platanus orientalis | reverse complement strand
CTTTTATGTGGGATGGTTCTATGAAAGAAAATTAGAAGGAAATGGGGTTTAGAATGGGGCAGCTGCAAGGGTGAGTTTTATTGGTTTTAGGGTTCTTGAAAATTGGAGAAAATTCAAGAAAAGGGGATTTTAAGGTTGGAAATTGGGGAAAGTGATATGGATGGGTTTGGTTGATGATGGAAGGCTTAGGTTTGAAAGGAATTAAGTTTTGGGTGAAAGGGATAAAGGTAATCAAAGAAAAGAGGTTGCTAAAAAAAATTTGATTTCAAGAAAACCCAAAGAAAGTGTTTTTGAATCACAATATTATAAGATAGTTGTAAAGGTTAGTGAAAACAGAATTTTGTAGATCAAAGAATAGAGAAAAGAAGGGTAGATATCATAAAATTAACAAAATTAAAGAAGAAAGAAAGAATATGAAAGAGGTAGGGTTGTGGGGAAAGAAAAGGAGAAGAGAGAAGAGAGAAAAGAGGAAGAGAAGTAAAAGGAGAAAACTCACCTTAACGTGAGGGATCGAGCAATGGTGCTATTTTGGGAAGGGCCATAAAGGAAGGAGGATATGGAAGATATGGATTTCAGCCATATGGTGGTCTTTGTGGATGGAAAGAAATAAGAGGATCTTTGATAATCATTTGGAACCTTCGTACATGGTGTATAGAAGAGCCCGGAATAGATGCATTTGGTTGGTGTCCATTTGTAAAGATTTTATAAATTGCTCTCTCTTGGAGCTAAAATCGGGTCGGTCTACCATTGTAAAAAATTGTGATTCCCACTAGTTTCCCCTGTGGGGCTTTTGTTTCGGCTTGGGGATTCCTTATCCCCTTTCTTAATAAATTTTTCTTATCAAAAAAAAAAAAAAATGTGAAAGATCTTTGAGAAGAAGCACACCAGCTGTGAGGCTCCAATTTTCTTCAAAATTTCATTAATCAAAACTCTCGTACATAAGTAGACGGCTGGTATTTATAAATACCTAATTAATAAAATAACAAAATTGACTAAAATACCCCTATCTAAAGAACTATATGTCCTTACATAAATTTCCCTCAAATTAAACTCAAAAAACATAAAGAAAACTAACTCTAATTACGTGGGCAGTAAGCCTTCTTCTTAAAATTCTCTTTGGACCTTGGCTTGGGCTTCCAAAGATGATATATCTTCTCAAGCCATTGTAATGTTGCCGCATCAAAAAAGCTCTTTGAGAATAAGGTTACACGTTAAGAGGGTCTTCATGGTTTAGTTTATACAACGCTCCTAGAGAGGTGCTCAATTATGAAAGACAATGAGGGATCTTGGTATTCCATATGGGGGTTATCAAATGATGTAATCGCAAGAGTCCTAGTGTTTTTTTTTTCATTTTTGTTGTTTTCTTTTCTTTATTCTCCTTCCTCATTTGTTCACCAGTCCAATGAATCTGTTACCGGTCCTTTTTTAATATATTTAAAATCGCTAAAAAAATTCTAGAGTATAATGGGAACTGATCTTTAGATGTATCAAGATGGCATAGTTTTAAGTTTCGACCGATACATATCGGTTTCAGCCAATATGTATCGATATCGCAAGTTTCTCACATGAAACTACCTGGTACTTTTAAAAGTACCAAGTATCGACGATACGTATTGATATGTATCGTCAATACGTGATGCTTTTAACCCTGTTAAGCCCCTTTTTTAAAGTGTTTCAACCGACACTATATCGATACAGTGTCAACCAAACCCCTTTTCCTCCCTTCATTTTCGCCCCTCTCAAAAACCCTACTAAATCTGGTTTTTTCTTCTTTTTTTTTTGCTAGATCTTGCAACTAGGGATAAATTTAAGGACTCCATTTGAGGTTTTTTGTATCAAAAACCAAGATTTGGACTCGGATCTAAGGATCGAAACCTAAACCCCGATTTCAACAAAAACTTTGGTAAGTTTCAAACTACATCTCTTTTGAGTGTAGATTTTTTATATGTTTGTTGTTTATACCTGATCTACACATTCATGGTTTCGAAAAACAATGGATAAATAAAAAAAATTATTTTTTATTCTAAAAAATTAAGAATTTTTTTTTAAAAAAATCAAGTCAAATGAACATTGATTAGTCTAATTTTTTATATATGATATAAGTTGACTTGATCTACATTATGCTATATTTTGGTATAATTTTCCCAAATAATTTATTTATTTATTTTTAAATAATTAAAAAATTATAAAAATAAAATTCAAAAAATAAACCAAATGAACATGGATTGATCTGATTTTTTTATATATCGTATAACTAGACATGATCTACTTTTTGCTATATTAAGGTACAATTTGGCCAAATAAATTATTTTTTCATTTTTTATTATGAGAAATTATTCAAAAAAAAAACAAAAATCATACCAAATGGACATGGATTGATCTTAATTTTTACTATTTGGTATAACTAAACATGATACATTATTCTATAACTAGACATAGATTCATCTGATTTTTCTATATATAGTATTACTACCCATACTCTACATTCTAATATATTTTGGTATATTTCAACAAAAAACAAACTACTTATTTATTATTTAAATAATTAAAAATACTAAAAAAATTTAGAAAATATAATAAATATGTTTGAACACATTGAAACATATTGTATATGTTTTTCTATATGTTATTTTGTTTTTTATATTTTCTAATTGTTCTAAAAATTTTCAATACAAAATTTTAAAAAATTGGTTTTTTGAGAAAGTTTTAATTTAAATGTAACTCTATTGTTATAGGATTATTATGCCTCCAAAAAAAGCAGAAGAACGTGACGACATTGGGTGGCAACATGGACAACGAAGGTTATCTATATAGAATAAAGTGTAACTACTATCGGATGAAAATACGATATGGGGGAATTACTAAACTGAAGCAACATTTATCTCAAGTAGGCCTTGATGTGATCAGTTGCAGGGCTTGTCCAACAGAAGTTAGAAACACAATAAAGAAAAATCTTCAAGTTAAAAAATGAATTGTAACTCCAAGTGGATCAAGCTCAACGGCATTATAATGTAATTAGGATCAAGCTCGACGGCATTATAATGTAATTATGTAATAGACTAATAGTGTGTAATGATTCCTTAATTTGAGTCACCCCGTAGGTCTATGTGGTATTGAAGTGGGGTTGGGGCTTGGAATGGAACTTGAGACTTAGACTGCATATTACTTTTCTTGCTTCTCACATTACATTATACTTTTACTTTTACATTTTTGTACATTTGTTTGTAGTTGTACTACGACTATTGGCCCAACTGTTTTCTTTTACATATGAAATCATTATTGGGTTATAAATTGTGTCATATATGCTTATTTATCATTTCTTAACTTATTTATGACTCTAGTGTGTATTGTTTTTACCAATCTCTAATAGTGTTTTCATATTTTTCATAGGTGACAATGTATGTCATGAGGTTATCAGTTTCCACAACCATCATAGATGGTTGTTTTGTATATATAATGGTTCCTAAAGGTGCATTATTACTTATTTTATCATATCCTGAAGTTTCATCCAAAAAATTTGACATTTCCCTAAAGTTTCTTTCGTTTCCGTAATTTTTCCATGGTTTCCAATACGTATCCCCCGAAACCTCAGTACATTTCTATTTCCAAGGGGACCGAAACCGAAACTTTAAACCTTGCAAGATGGAACTCTATTTGATACAAAAGAAATAAAAGAAACAGCAGCAATAGAAGGTCTATTTATTTGACTTCCCCCACAATGTGGTCAATAAAGTTTAGAAGGATGTTTGAAGTTGATGCTTGAACATACACATAAGCACAAAATCACATATTTTCCATTGTATCGCTTCAGCACTTTGTGGAGGAGGATTATTGTAAGTACAACTGTGATAATGGTTGGGAGCAGCAAAGATAATCTTTGCTAGGGAAAGGGTCTACAGAAAGGCATTTTGAAACTAAAGGAAGACTCTTGGCTGGTAGTCAGATGGCTACCAGTAATGGTAGAAAGGAGAATTTCTAGGATGAAAGTCGGTCCTTGGACAGACCCCTTGAGATGAAATTTCCAGACATTTATAACATAGAAGTGTACATTCATATAAGGGTATTCTTATCATTGAGGTACCATAGCTAATGTATACATACCGTATACATACTGTATACAGCATATCATCTGTCCAACATATAAATAAAGTTTGCATGTGTCATGAGAACTCTAACTCACACACACGATTTTATCCAGACCTTTCTCATCTCTTCGCTTCTATTTCTTCTATTTAATCGTATAGACACAATCAATTTGGTATCAGAGCCAACCCTAGACTGATCTCCATTTGAAGCAGGACAGAGAGAAGAAAAAATCAAGGCTAACGTCAGCAGGCTGTATAGTGATGCAGGATAGCCTAGAGTTGGCTGTTTACCCACAGGTTATGGGCCCGCAATAGACTAGGATAGATTCCCACTTAAGTAGTTGATCAAACAGGAGGTAGGCAATCAAAATGTAGAAGTAAAACAGCACTTTACGCGACGTTAACAGTACTGAAAAAAAATATATATCCAGGTGTTGAGGCAAAAGTAATCTGACCACTGTTTAGTATCAAGTATAGGTGAAGACAAACTCAAAAGATTACATAACAGCTTCAAATATGTAGAGATCACTGTTTAGTGTTCAGGCTTCAGAATATTTAAAACAGACGATCATGCACACTGAGAACTTTACCTGAGACCTCTATAACTTGACAAGAGATTGCTGGTTGAAACAGTGGCAAGAAGTCCTTTTAAAATCAGATTATGAACATAAGGGAAAGCTTTATAAAACTGAGGTTACAGGTCTACAATTGTAGGGTTAGAGGATAAAAAAACATGAGACTGAAATAAGTCAAACAAAGACTGGTGTAGTAGGGAAATAACAGGGCTTAAAGTTAAGTTTAATGGCCTGTAAAATGAGGGAACAGGGATGACAGAATAGGGTAAAGACAGGTTGAAACAGAATGGTAGCTACTCGTTAATGGCTTTATAGGAAAGGTCTGCAGAAACATTATAGAGAGGACAACAGTATCAGCAGAGGTGGGAATTTAGATGGAGGAGATTTCGGCAGCAGCAGGGTGGGTCATAGAGTTTACAGCAAGAGGGTTTGTAATAGATGATTCTGCAACAGGGTTTCAAGGGTTTGAAGAGAAATCAAAGTTGGGCTTTACAAAATAGAAGCTGCAGCAGATGTAATATCAGTACCAGGTCTGGCCACAGGCTTACGATTTAAGGGAAAACCAACAGAACCATTCGAGAACCAAGAAGGTTGGGTTTCTGTTTTATGGAGCTTGGAACAATTCTGGGATGAACCCAGGAACTGCCGCAGGGTTCTGTTCAGTCCCAGAAGGTCTGCCAAAATCCCACAGCCTTGGTTTTCTAGTTTAGATATTAGGGATAGGTCTGAAACAGATCCAAGGTCTATATATAAGCAGTCGCAGGATTAATGGATTTCAAGAACTTGAATCAAAATAAAAGAATAGAAGAAGATGAAGGGTAAAGGAAGGAGTTGCGGGCCTGTGGGTTTCAAGAACTCCAACAAGATTGGTTCTTGATAATATTTAAGGGATCTTTAATGAGAAAACAGCAAAGAAACCGAGGAGAAGAGAAAGAAGCAGAAAGAAGAAGGGTAATACCTGGAATGGAGGAACCTCACCACCAAATCAGGGGAAACCTTGGAGTCTCACCATGGAGGAGCCAACCAATCACAGGTCGGAGAAAAAGAAGGCCAGCCGTGAGATTATTTCTTCAAAAAAACTTTTGTTTATTCATTGAATACTGAGTACATGTCAACCAAGTATAATATAGATTGAAAATTTTCAAAATTAAAGAAGTTTCTATAATTAGAAACCTATCCTAATAAGACTCTTTCCCAAAACTCCTTGATTGACACTTTCTAAAAGATAAAACTAGCCCCAAACGTGGGCACTACTAGGACTATCGACCACTACTTAATTTAAATTACACAAGACTCAAAAATACCCAAAATCAAAAATACAAATGACACTTATATCCTAACTCAACTAACTCATAAAATATTAAATAAAAGACATAAAATAAATCATAAAGACTCCCAATCAGCAACATAAACTCCATGTGATTCGAGATAGGTGCCCCCCTATGCTGTCCACGTGTGGGTCCCACTTGATCTTCCATGTCCACATCAAACTCCCTTAGTTCGAAAAAACTCATCCTCGAGTTTTGTAGTGGGAAAGAATCAGCAACTCGAAGTAGCTCGAACCATGTCTCCCTAAGCATCTTGTAAGACTTGTATCACAAGGGCTGCACAAAACTGATCGATCTGATCAGACTAGGGTTTTTAGTGTAAGCAAATTTTGTAGTGGATGGGTCATTTTTTTGTAAGGAATCTCTAAAGTTTGGTTTGGATTGAACCGTAGTAGTGTCGAAGTGTCGGCATGAATTTTCTTCTCTAGTATTAATGCCTAGCCCTATTTTTTCCCAATATTGGTTGAATTTTTTGCATAAAGAATTATTTGCTACTATCAAATGGTGATGAAATATTCTTATGAATATGGATATGATTGTTCAAGATTGTTGAGGGCTTTGGATGGTGTTTCTAATGCCGGTTGGTGAATGTTAGGGTTAGAATATGCATCGTAAGGTGTGTAAAAGCCTGTAGGTTTGTTGATCTATGGATATCAGAGGCTATGAAGCCTTATAGTTGTGTGGCATGATTATAGTGATGGCTGGCTGGTTGTGAAGGTTTTCAGGAAGTATCCTCCGCTATCCCGAATTGTATGACAAAAGTGAGTCAAGTGTCTCCATCTTCTAGAGGCATGGAAAGTAGTACAAACAACAACACGAGTGATTCTTTAAATGTTCAGATCATGACAGTCAAATTTGATGATACTAATTATCTAGCATGGTCCCAGTCAACCTTGCTTTACATAAGTGGGAAGGACAAGGAAGAGTATTTGCTTGAAGACATGAGAACTCCTAGTCCTATAGATCTAAAGTACGTAAGTGGAAAACCGAGAATGAGATCGTGATGTTATGGCTTCTACATTCTATGAAGCCAAAAATTAGTAGCCGTTATTTGTTCCTCAAGATAGCCAAACAAATTTGGGATTCTATGGCCCAAACATATTCCAAAGTTGGTAATACAACAAAGGTGTATGAACTGAAACAAGGAATCTCATAGCTGAAACAAGGGAATTTACCTTTAGCTGCGTATTATTCCACTCTTAAGAAGATGTGGAAAGAGATGGATCATTAGATTACATTCTGGCTTAAATGTAAAGAAGATATTATTGCATATGCACGACATGTTGGGGAGTTTCAGATTTATGAGTTGTTGGCAGGATCAAATCCTAAGTATGAGCAAGTGAGAGTGCAAGTTCTTGAGAAAGATTCACTTCCCTCTCTCAATTAGGTTTAAGTTTATTTGCATTGTGAAGAGAAAATGCGTAGTACTATGGTCTAGCCTCCTCAGATAGAGACATCTGCATTTCATCATTCCAGAGAGGTGGTAAGGTAGGTGGTGGTTGTGGCCATGGTGGAGGCAAGTTTAGTGGTATGCCTAATGATAGAGATAAATTGAAGTATGAGCATTGTGGGCGTGGTGGAGGTAGGTTTAATAAATTGAAGTGAGAGCATTGTGGGTTTAATAGACACACCAAGGATACTTGTTGGGATCTTCATGGATGTCCTCTAGATTCCTAGCCTCATTCCTTTCCTAAAGGTCGAGGAGTTGGCCGTTTTAGTGGCAATCGATCTAGTGCATATTTTGTTATTTCAGCTCCATCCACCAGCTCCAGTTTCTACTAGTACTACTACATTTGATGGGATTATGTTTCGTGAGGAGATCGAGGCATTTCATCGGTTTGTGCCCTAACTAGAGCCTCCTCCTACAGCTTCTACCTTTACCTTCGCACATTCAAATACATTTATGTCTGTGTTTAATGCATCCTTCTCCACTCCTTCCAACTCCTAGATTATTGATTCAAAAGCATCCCACCACATGACTAGTGCGTCATTGTTATTTTCATCTTATCATGTATGTTAAGGGAGGGATAAGGTTCATATAGTTCATGGATCTTATTCCTTTATTGTAGGAAAATGTGATATTATTGCTAGTCCTTCCATGCACTTGTCTTCAGTCTTTCATGTTCATATTTTTTCGCTCGACCTATTGTCCATTAGTCATATCACAAAATCTCTTAATTGTAGTGTTACTATCCTTCTTTCTCATTATGCCTTTCAGGATTTAGAGATGAAGAAGATGATTAGCAGGGGGTTTGAAAAAGATGGCTTTGGATACTACATTTCCAATTGCCTCTTCAATCCAACAGGTTTCTATGTTGCAAAGGAGTCCGAATAAAAGCAATTATGAAGAATTGATACAGTGGCACAACAAACTAGGCCACCCTTCCATTACTTAACTAAAAAATATGTTTTTACAGTTATTTCTTTCTTTTTCTCATTTGCATTGTGAACTTGGGAAACACTATCACTTTGTTTACCCTAGTAGTAATAAAATAAGTTCAATTCCTTTTAATATTGTGCACTCTAATGTTTAGAGGTCTTCACATACTATCTCTTTATTAGGTTTCCGATATTTTGTCACGTTTGTTGATGATTATCTTAGAACTACTTTGGTGTATTTGTTAAAAGCTAAAAATGATGTATTTTCAGCTGTTAAGTCTTTTGTTCACATGATTTATACTCAATTTGATGCTAAAGTTCGTATTTTTCGTTCAGATAATGGGGGATAGTATTTATTATGGGTCTTACTTCATTCACTGATGAGTCTGGTCTTATTCACCAGACTACATGTCTTGGCACACCATAACAAAATAGTGTTGCAAAATGAAAAACCGGCACTTACTTGAAATCAATAGGGCACTCATATTTACTAGGAATGTTCCAAAGACTTTTTGGTCTAAGGCCTTATAAACTACAGTTTATCTTATGAATCGAATGCCTTCTCGTGTTCTCAATTTCAAGACACCGTTTGATCTTCTTTCTTCTCCTTTTAGCTTATTTCTTCTTCCCCAAAAACCTTTGAATGCATTTGTTTTGTTCACATATCCAAATCTGATCGCACAAAGCTAAATCCCAAAGCACTTAAGTGCATTTTTCTTAGTTATTATGCAAAGTAAAAAGGGTATAAATGTTATCATCCTAGTTCTCAAAGGCATCTTGTGTCTAGGGATGTGACTTTCTTCGAATCCATCCATTTCTTTTTTTCACAAAAAGACTTTTCTTCAGGGGGAGAATATTGGTAAATAATAGATGTCTTCTATTTCTCCATTATCTGTTCCATCTTACTTTCTTAATCGTGGTAGTTCTAATGATGTTGATGCTAAGGAAGAGACAGAGCTAAAGGTGTACTCCGGGAGACAAAAGAAAAATGCCAAGACTTTTCAAAGTCCCTCTCAAGAGGCCTCTTTGGATCAATTTCCGAAAACAAGTATTGTTCCTTCTTCAGTTTCTCTTTCAATTCCTTCCTTTGATGATATTAATGTTACAATTGGTATTCGAAAGGGTGCTCGATTATGTACTCAACATCTTATTCCTAACTTTGTTTCATTTAGCCACTTGTCTCCATCTTTTTGTACTTTTTCTTGTGCTTTGTCTTTTGTGTCTATACTTTGTACCTCATAGTGTGTCAGAAGCTCTTTCACAACCACATTGAAAAATTGCAATGGAGATAAAGCTCTTGAGCAAAATCATACATGGAAAATGGTTGCTCTCCCTCGACACAAAGTTAATGGTATGATAGAAATATACACAACTAGACTTGTGGGTATACATTGTCAAGTACAAAGTTAATGGTATGGTAGAAATATACACAACCAGACTTGTGGCTAAGGGGTACACACAGACGTATAAAATTGACTATCAGGAGACTTTTACGCTCGTTACCAAAATGAATTTAGTTAAAGTGTTTATCTTACTAGCAACCACCAAAAAATTGGCCCTTGTACCAGTTTGATGTGAAAAATGCTTTCTTGCATGGTGATTTACAAGAGGAAGTATTTATGAAACCTCGTACTGGTTTCCAACACTGAGAAGGCCTAAAGCAGTCACCCAGACCCTAGTTTGTAAGGTTCAAACTTGCCATCGTGAAGAATGCTTATGCACAATGTCAGAATGATCATATATTGTTTGTTAAGCAAGTATGGGAAAAGTTGACGGCAGGAATAGTCTATGTTGACAACATTGTTGTGACAGGTAATGATGAAGATGTAAAACTCTTGAAAGTGCAATTGGCTAAGGAGTTTGAAATCAAAGATTTAGGACAGCTCAAATATCTTTTGGTATTGAAGTTGCAAGGTCAAAGAGGAGGATTTTCTTATCCCAAGGGAAGTACGCACTTGACCTCTTAGAAAAGACAGGAATGTTGGGTTGAAAGCCATCCATCATACCTATAAATCCTAATCACAAGCTAAAAGAAGATCCAGATGGTCGTCTCATAGATGCAGGGCGATATCAATGTCTTGTGGGATGTCTTATCTATTTATCTTTTACCAGACCTGACATTGTATATATGTCAATGTAGTAAGTTAATTCATGCATGCCCCAACAGTAGCTCACATGGAGTTCGTATACAGGATTTTTAGATATCAAAAAGGCTGCCCAAGAGAAGGGATTTTAAATGATTCCAATGGACATGTCAAGGTTTAGGCATATATTGATGTTGATTAGGCCGGATCAGTAACAAATAGACATTTCACCTCAAGTTGTTGTATGTTTGTAGGAGGCAACCTAGTGACTTGGAGGAGTAAGAAGTAGGCAATTGTTACCAAGTCCAGTGTAGAGGTTGAATTCAGATCTATAATGCACGGTGTTTGTAAATTATTGTGGATGAAAATGCTTTTAGCTAAGTTGGGTCTTCTAGTACCTCATCCCATGGCATTGTATTGTGATAATAAGGTTGTTATAAGCATTTCTCATAACCCACTACAGTATGATCGAACAAAGCATATCGAGGTAGATCATCATTTTATAAAGGAACAATTGCAATGTGGATGTATTTGCACTACATTTGTGAAGACTGAAGATCAACTAGCAGATGTTCTGACAAAGGGGTTGAGTGGAATCCGGTTTATTGATATTGGTGGCAAGCTAGGAATGAGAGATATCTATTCACTAGCTTGAGGGGGAGTGTAGAAGTGTACATTTGTATAAGGGTATTCTTGTCAAGGGATACTATAGCTAATGTATGCATACCATATACATTTTGTATACGGTATATCTTCTTTCCAACATATAAATAAAGTTCTGATGTGTCGTGAGAACCCTAACACACAATTTTTCCCAGATCTTTCTCTTCTCTTTTCTTCTTCTTCTCTTCTATTTCTTACAGATACAATCAACTTATAGATTGGCAATGGACAGGTTAAATAAAGCAGCAAATTGTTTTGAAACTATAGGCCCGTCAACAGTTTGAATTCCTTGATTGCAGACACCCCTATTTGACTAGGAGATCCCCCACCTTGCTGACCTGTTGGTAGCAATGAACAATGTAGTCTAAAGTGTACAAGAGAAAATAAGAGTCTGGAAACTAGAAAATAATGGAAAGACGCCATTTTTCAATCCATCTTATGCCTCCCTATCCTCCTCCTTTCCAGCGGACATGATTTAGAATCAATTTGTTCCTAGGAAAGTTAATTTCTTCCTATGGACTGCAGCCTTCCGCCAGATGCTGACTTTCAATCAGACCATCAATATGGGTTATTTCTTAACCAATATCTGTCTTCTTCTTATAAGAAACCAGGAGACTGTTGACCATCTACTTTGTCAACATCCACATACAAAGGAGATTTGGGATAATATTCTCTTCTCCTTTGGAACTGACTAAATAATGCCTAAGAATCTGTGGGGATAACTTATCCCCTTGATCAAAATACTTTCTCTTATCAAAAATAAAAATAAATAAATATAAAAAGAATCTGTTGGAGCTTGTCAAAAAAGCTAAAGCTTTTGGCCAGGCCCAGAGGGCAGGATCCTATGGTCATAAGTGATTTATCAACTCTTCAGAGGAAGGAGAGCCTTTTCCATTTTTTACAGCTTGCTTTCTTCTTCCCATTTATTTCCATCCTTGCACAGCATTGAGGGGCCTTTGTTACTTGGGTCTCTTACCCCTCCCTCTTCCCATTAAGAAAAAAAAAATAGAGAAAAGAAAATCCTTTATATATCAAAAAAGAATCTCAGCCAATTGTCCAAAAGTAAATCTAACTGTTTACATTGTGTTGTAATTACTTTGCTCACTCAATATATTTGCATGCATGCGTAAATGATGATAGTCAATAATTTTCTTCTACCTCAGATTTACTAAATGAATAGGAGCTTAAGTGATTCTAAATTTATATAGATTATTACTGGATGCATGATGATAACGGTATACAATGCATAATTAAAAAAAAAAGTGCATACTTGAGCTTTTTGTAGACCATCAGAAGCTTCTATAATAAGTTTTCGGTCCAAGCACACGTCACTTCCTGATTGCAAGCATTTCTGGAAATATTTGGCTGCATCTTCAATCTCCCCTAATGCAAGATGACAACTGGCCAAAAAAGGAAAAAAAAGAAGAAGACAGAGTATGGGAATTACAATAGTTACAGTGATCTTTCAATTGGAAATAGCAACAATAGGTTACGGTAGTCCCTTCTTAAATACAATAAGTACCTATAAGGTTATAAGACTTATATACACAAACTACAACAACCCATACACAAAATAAAGAATAATTGAATGTATATTAGTTATATGATACAGAAGTAGCACAACGATCAGAGGTGTATGACTACATCATCACGACCTTCAAAATGCTTCCTTTAAGTGGGTGAGAAACAATGACATTCAAATAAACCATTGGACACTCACTTGTTGAATCTCAGTGCAACACTTGAGAAGTAATGTCCTCTACTATGTGCAGAAACAGCACAAGTTGTCTTATTTCCATGACAAGCATAAATTTATCCTTTTATTTTCAAGCAAATAGAAACTGACTGTAAAATTATCTCATTCCTTGTTTGTACTAGAATATGACCCTGTACTTTTCATTTTCTGTACTTTGACATACTGGATATCTTACAGTATCTTCCCACTAATTAAAAGATGAAATATTTAGTTTTCAAAATTTGGACCCTATAATAAATTGACATTGCAATAAGAAAACTTTGTTCTTGCTTACTCATATAGCACTCAAGGCATGTCAATTAAATGCTAGTTCAACATCAAAGATGTGTTCCTAATAGATGTATATGCTATCATGTTTACTTGATCATTTCAATTATAATAAAGCATTAAATAAAATATATATACCTACACAAGGATCTTGATAAGTCACTACATATATACATATAACAGTTTGAATCAACCACAAGTTCTTGTGGCATAAATACAGAACAACTTAAAAGCATTTGGTATTGGTAATCAAAATCAGATAGGAGAATAACCCGAGGAAAAAAGCCCTTACTTTGCAGCCCTAAGTTGAACCCTGAAAAAGGTGGGATCTATTGTAGAAGCTGTCTTACAGTCCTCTAATGCTTCTCTCATCCTCCCAAGAGACATCCTTGTTGCTGCACGGTTGCTATAGCACAACACCAAAGCCCTGAGGCAGCTTTGGGAAAGCTCATTTGGAGAAACACAATTCATCCCATGTGTGTAGTAATCCTCGGCTTTAGATAGATGACCATTTGCATAAGCTTGGTTGCCCCTGGTAAAAATCAAGTCCGGGGCTTTGAAACATTTATCTTCAAGCAACAAATATAATGACCACAAATCATGGCCACAAACCAAATTTCTGACCAGACAAAATCTAAGATGAGGAAAAATAAAAATGATAAATAAAAAACATTGCTTTTATATTTTTGCCTGTTAGGTACCAGAGTTATCTAAAGCTAATTAAATATAAGAAGTACCTGAGTCGCCACTTTTCACAAGATTCCTGAGCTGCAGTACTTACCGCAGCTGTGGAGATCGATGCTTGATTGATTTCTGGTTCTTTATCTACTTCAGATCTAATCTCCACTTTGAATTGAGAAAAAGACAAATCTTCTTTTTGACCTAGCCCAGGTCCTGGAAACAAAGAACTACTAGCAAGGGGGGAAAACTGCACAGAGGGAGCTGCCATCTGAATTTTGGCATTTAGAATAGAGCTATATAAATCCTGCCCAACTTTCATTCGATTTTTCTTTCTGTAATGGCGCTTTGGTGCTGATAAATGATCGCGTGTAGAGGATGATGCCGCAAAGGTGAAGTTAGTCTCACCAGCATCTTCTGAAATTGAAGCAAAACTAAAAGGAGTACTGACATCACTTTCTTGCCTCTCTATGTTTGAGCCAAGGTTAGCATCAGTTTCTATTGCAGCAGCACTAGCATCACTATCATTTTCCGCCTTCTCCGTCTTGGACCTAAAACACTCAGTTTCTGATACAGATACAAACTCATCTAAAGGAGGATCAACGCCACTATTTTGCTCAAAATGGTACCCAACCCCATCCTCATTCAATTCTTCGGATTTCGGATCATCTTCGTTAATATCTAAGTGTTGTTTTGCAGCAAGCAACCCTTCAGCTGTCAAATTAGTACAAACAATTCGATGTGCATCAGCTGATGCACAGTTGTTGTCAAGTTGGAAGGACTCATCTAATCCCACGGAAGTTTCTCTAGAACATTGATCACCGGCTAAAGTCTCTTGATAAGGAGAATAATCCATGGGTGAATAGAATCCAGGAGATTCTGGGTTTTCTTGGGAACTATTTTCCCTCAAAACATAGTCTTGTCCAGACAAACAGTTGACCAGGGCAGGTAGCCTCAACTTTCCCTTCTTTTTCTTTAATTTTGTATCCTTACTTGCTCCCCTTTGAAATCTGAATTCCAACTTCTGATTTAACTCAGAAAAAAGGTTGCCCGTAGAAGAACAAGCCGTATCCTGTTTTGGCGTTCTGAGATCTGTATAGGGTCTCCTGGATCCATCAGGTGTGCTGGTAAAACTAAAGCCGCCCTTATTTTCAGCTCTATCTGTAGAAGGCATTTCAAAAACATTCCCAGCTGATTGGAAGCCAGAGCCTATTGATGAGAACGAAGATGATGACACAGAAGCTCCCCCCAGTTTGATGTCATTCTCATCATTTGATTGGAATGAAGGAACTTGGTCCCCACACAAACTTTTCCCCTGCTGTCCTGCCTGAAATGTGAATGGTGTGGGAATAGTGTTACCAACAGCAGGATCATGTTGCGTCTCCTTCACAAATTCTCTAGAAGAAGAAGAGCCCATATTTGTGTTCCCAGAGGAATCTCCCAACCTACTTCCAATGTTCAACTTCCTCATTTCATCAGGCTGCATATTTTCCGACCCTCCACCAAAAGAACTAGAAGAGTTTTTACTACTCCCAAAGAAAAATATATTATTGCTATTCTTCTCAACACTGTCACCTTTCCCAGATCCCTCTATGTTCAGTTTCTTCATCTCATCGGGAAGCATAGTTGATGTGCTTCTATCAAAAGAACCGGCATTACTGTTTCCACTTCCTAAGACAAAAGTGTTCTTATCTTCGGCTATAAACTTCTTCTCATCATCAACATTCCCAGAGTCTTCTTTGTTTAGTCCCTTCATTTCATCCAGAAGTTTAGATGCCATGTTTCCCACAAGAACACTAGCCACATTATCACTTCTTCCAAAGACTAAATTGTTCTCATCATTAGCCTTGGTGCTAAGATTAGCACCTTCAGACTTCTTTGCACCATCCCCATTCCGAGAGCCTTTGATGTTCAACTTTCTCATCTCAACTGGAAGATTAGATACTTTGTTTCCATCAAAATCAGAACTTTTCTTACTGCCACTTCGAAAAACAAAAACACCCAGATCAGAAGTCTCATCCGAATTTGAACTCTCTCTTCCACCTGCATTAAAACTAAAAGCAGTATCTTTCACATTCCGAGGCTCCAACTCACTTCCAATGTTCAACTCCCTCATCTCGTCTGGAAGTGATATCTCCACGCGCTTTTCTACATTTGGATTTGAAACTGAATTGCTCTGATTTGCTTCAAAGATAAAACCCACATCACCAGACTTCCCAAAGTTGGGATCAATGTAATTTGAATCAACGAAAGTATCCGCACCTCCACTTTTGTGAGCAGAATCAGGTGAGAACGATTTACAGCTAAACCACTGATCACTCAAGTCCCGCATTTTACTATCCTTATCAATTTGATCCAAACTCTCCGAACCCGGACGAAACAGATTAAAACTAGGATTAAACCCACTATTCGAGAGCGGTGTCGACCTTACCTGGTGTGAACCCAAGTGTTTTCTCACCTTCACAAGCCGAGGTTTCGAAGGATCTGACGGTGGCGCCAACGAAGGCTTTCCAGAACCCAGAGACGACAAAAACGGCGAAGCGCAACCATGATCAAAAATACCTTCAACTGCATTGACAGTTGTAGAACCTCCTGGACCAAGATTCGATGCACTCAACACCTCAGAATCTGTCTCTGATAACTTTCGTTGTTGCTCGGAGAGATTGTTCGAAGAAAAACCGCCGAACTCGAAGAGGAAAGGAGAAGAAATCTGACCTTTATGGTTAGGGCTTTTACGTGTTGATTGCATTTGTGTGGCGGTCGTCGGAGTTCGAAAATCTACCATCGCCGCCGGCGACAATTTAGAATTCTGAGATTTTTGGAAGAGCTTTCTCTCAAGATGAGTATAAAGCTAAAGCTTTACGATAACAGAGTCCCATTCTTAACAGTGATTGATGATATGAACAAGGAAAGATCTAAAACCCTAGAATCTTCCCAACAAGGAATTGGATTGGCGTGGAGAACGATTCGATTTTTTTTTTTCCTGTGGATTATTTTTTTTCTTCCTTGCCTTCGAAGGATGCGAAACACGGGCATGGAAGCTTTCTCCACTCTTTTACTTTGTGGCTTTCTAATCTTTTGTTTTGAATTTGAAAGGACGTTTTTTGAGTTGGTAGAAATTTAGGAGAACTCCCCTCCCCCAATCATTGTTCTAGACCGAAGGTTGACCCAAACCATGGGCAGTTCGGTCGATCACTCTAAGCCGGAAGCTGACCCGGGTTAAGCTAATGAAAGTAATTGACATCAAAATTGAAATATTTATTTAGGTCTAATCAAATAACTAATCGGTTCATTAATCTGATTGGATGATTCGCAGGTTCATTTGCTGAAATCTAATCATTATTTAAGTAAATTACTTTAGGCCTAGTTTTTTAACTCGATTGGCCCTATTATGGTTTTAAATGATGCTGAAATTTTAGTTAATTAGGATTTGGGATTAGAACAATGAAATGCAGATATTTTACAAATTTTTTAATTTGAGAACTTTTGGGATGAAGATGAGGGTTGAGCTTGAAATAACGAAATAACCAAATTTTCTAACATTAAAACCATGGGTCCAATCGGCCAACCTTCCTTTCTAATTACACCTCTTTGTTGTATAGATCACATCCCATGTAATACACATAATGAGGGTAATTGAAAGCTCCTGCTAATGGACCACCAATAAATAAAGATTTTATTTTTTTGGTAAAGAGCAATGTATTGGACAAACTCAACAATGGGCATTGTTCTGACATCATATTTTAAACTTAAAATATCTATTATGGCAAATTTTGCAGTGGCTTTTTGCAGCAGTAATAAAAAGCAGAAAAAATATATATTTTTGTTCATGATATAAAAAATAAAATAACATGTTCAATCGAAGATCATGTCAAACCACAAGAGGATTGTGTCCGCTCGCTCCCCTTAACTAACGCTGACCTCTGCTCCCCGTCAGGTGATGGGCACATCAGCACCGAAAAGTGACATGTGCCCCCCAAAAAAGTGTAAATTGCTTTTCGACGCTGATGTGTCCACCCCCTGATGGGGAGTGGAGGTTAGCAGTTTTTAGGGGAGCAGACACAATCCTCCCTCGTGTCAAACAGAAGCATCATTATTGTATAAGCTTTAACAATATTTTTAATTTCCAACAATCCTTCTAGGTTTCTCCCAAAAATTCATTGGGTTGAGAGCATTACTCCTAGGGCTCCAACACCTAAGGCCCATTAAAGCTGCTCAAGATTCCACAGGTTGTAGGGATGGAATGCTTTTTTTTTTAATTTCCCTGTCCAAGATTAGCACCCCTTTTTCATCTCTGATAACAGCTTCTATACCAGTCACATCCCTATTGGTTGTGAAAACCCATAAGATTCTAAATTGTTGGCATAGTGGTAACAAGTTTAATATAAAACATGGTGGGATTTGGGCCTATACCAACCATGGTCAACGCAATAAGCCACAAAGAAAATCAAACACATATATAATAGCAGCCTGATATGTTTGGCCAAGATGCCCACATCCACAAGTTGAGAGATATCCAAGTTCCACTAACTAAGAAATCCAATAAAATATAAAGTCCTTTATCAACCCTTTATTTTTCTTCAAACCCTAGAAAAGATATCCCCAAAATAATGTAAGACTTTTTCCCATTGTCTTTTACACCTTTCTCACAAAAGAATCTTTGAATCAAAACACTCAATCAATTTTTCACATGTTCTTAGCTCCACATAAGAACCCATATTGGTTTGTTAAAAAATTATACATATGTATTCTTCTGAAAACCTTACTTAACACATAAAGAAGTAACCAACTTAAAAAAATCAAATTCTAACTTGATAACAAAATAATCATTTAGAAGTTAATATCTCATGTGTTGGACCGCATATCCAACAAGGTTTAAAGTATCAATATCGCGTCCTATATCGTGGCTTGGGGATACTGATACGTCTTGTGTGTCGTAGCTTCTTATGGGGAGACAATGGAAGAAATTGGGAGGCGGTGAGATTTGGGGGAAACGCTAATCAAGTGAATGAATTTTGTTTTGAAATTTCAAAAAAACGTCACCCTCATGACATAAGTTGTCGCTTATGGAATTTATGGAAACACTATGTGAGCATTGGAAAATTTTAATGAAACTTTAGGAAATATTATAATAAGCATCAGTAAACACTTATAAAACCATTACATTTCATTATACACTTAGGTATCAATAGTTGGGAATTGGTACCCTCATGACACACACTCTCGAGCATGTCTAGAATTTTAAGTGTTAGAAGTTGATAAATAACATTACACATTACACTATAAAGCTACAAATCCACATACATAAAACATAATCAACAATACAAATGTATAATTCAAACAATAATGTCATTTTTATTCATTGATAATGCAAAGTATTACAAAAGTACAACTACAAAAATAAAACTAGAGAAATATAATACAATGAGATAGATAATAGTATTTATGCCAAGACTGTTGCCAACCAATTCAATCTTCATTAATCCCTCATAGAGTTTTCGGGGTGGTTGATAATCATCATGGCTATCTCTTTCACGATATTGTTGAAATTATTGTTGTTGTTGTTGTTGTTGTTGAAATCACTCTTCTACTAAGGGACAATAATTCAACCATGAGATTGTTGGACTATACCGTGCCCGATAGTCATAAATGTATATTTCGTATATAGAATCATCTACTCTCAAGAGCATCGCATATCAAAGAAAGTCAGCACTGCATACTAAGGATGAGAAGTTGAACTAGAAAAACCCAGACAACTACAATAGACCCATGGGACCCTTCCTTCCTGATCATATGATGATGTAGATGTGGTAATGGAAATGGGCTTACTGAGTAAAGGTGGCACTATGTACTACTAGTGACCATGTCCAAATAAAAACATAGAATCAATCCATGATCCCTCTAGACTTTGTGAATTAGCAAACTGAGGGTATTAAGGGAACTGGGAGTATTAAGAGTATTGAGAGAATAATCCATGTTGTTGCACAAAAGAAGCCCCATTAATGCTCATGATATTAAACGATCCTACTAATGTGTTAGCTATGATGGGAAGAACTATTATCCACTTCCCGATGTCTCCTCCCCTTCCCCCTAACTCCCATTCCCACCCCTCTTTTATGGATAATGAGTTGGAGGTAGGCGTGAACCATGGTCTATATCCTACATGGCATGATCAAATCTATTCTCTCCTATGAATGGGCTAAGGGGTCTCTGACTTTGATTCGTCCCACCGTCACCATATGGTATTTGTGTTATACCAACACCACCAGCACTAGCACCATCATCATCTTCATCATCATCATCTCCTCCATCACCCCTTCCATCTCCATCATCATTACTTGGTTTACCTCCTCTATCACCGTCATCTCCACCATTTGAGCTAAAACGCATCCAGTCATCCTCATCATCAACTAATCCACCTTCAACTTAGGGATTGAGTTGGGGCTAAGCCTATTGTTGTGTCTACATGAATTCATCCACATTTACTTCCATTTAACTCGTTATCTGAGAACTCAATCATCCAATACTGGCCCTTTGGTTTCTTTAACCCACTCATGCAGTGGGTCCTCATCTCCCTCTTTACAGAAAATATTTGTAAGGTTGATGGGGCCAGTGTATTATTCAATATGTTATTCATTTTTTGCATGCTTTAGTCTCAAGTGCAAGTTTTAATGGACAAAAATAAGTTTTTGAAGCTTTCATGTCCGAGTTTATTTATTCTTTTTAAGTGAATGAGGTTGAAGGTGATCTAGCCTCCATTTCCTCTCACAGTCAGGGGAAGATGTTGTCTGATATAAGATATGAATGGCAATCCTCCTTAGGTTGGGTGTTTGTACCCTATGCAACACCTACCACTCATGAGGTACAAAAAAATAAATGTGTATAAGTAATTGTTGGTTTTGGTGCAACCTCTATTGATTTTTTATAAAAATGGCATAAAATTACCAACAATTGTCATCTTTCATCCCACCTTTGTAGCATCTCGCGCAAAGGACCCGAATGGATCCCTAAATACTTTATTTGAAATTAGAAGGCCCATAAAAGCTAGCAAACTAAATTATATAGTAGTAGAAAATAAAAATTATGGTAATCGTGGTTACCTCTGTAAGAGCATCTACCTGTATGTTGGGATCGGGTTCAAGCTTCACTATGAGTCTATGACAGTTTGTACAATCTCCAACAATTATGGATTCATTCCAAGATTATGGTTGTATTGGTATTGTGGGTTTAGGTAATATGCTAAAAATCAAAGAAATACATAACATTTCAAAATCTAACTTTAACTAAACCATTGACATTACTTGGGAAATAATCAAAAAATATAATTTTAGCAAAATAAAATAACTTATTAGCCATATGAAGTGGGTGGATAAGCATCTTTTTCCATTTATTATTCACGATCTTTATGAAACATTTGCTACTTATTGGGGTAACTACTTTTATTATTAATTTCGTTAAGCATATAAAAGGTATCTCATAGTTGGTTTCTTGTCCCCGTCAACCATCATAAGAACCCTCACAACTGGCTATAATATGCTCACCACCCTGCGACACCAATCCTAGAAAGAATGACCGCACACAATTGATTCGGATACACATCCTGCCACATTATTACTCTTTGTGTAGTCACACCACTCAGGTGAAGGAAACAATGTCTTTAAGACAACCTTTTTATTTAGGATGCTCTGCAATGCTATGTAGTTAGTGGCAAAGCGTGTAACACCTACCCACATGATATCACATTCACATCTCTCTCATCATCGAAAAGAAATACCCATGGTTATATATAAAGGTGGTGACTGTAACACCCAATTTTTCACTTAAAGGGTAAAATTATAATTTTACCCCCACAAAAGGTAAAATTATCCTTTTACATGTTTAAACAAACCCTAGAGTGGTTGAGAAACTCATTAGACCAAGTTAGAAGTGTAAGACCCAAGTTGGGCCTCGAACCTGTCAAGTTCAAAAATTATCTTAATTTTGTATATAAGGTACTTTTGTGGGCCCACTGACACCAATCCTAAGAAAATTAGAGGTCATGCCAAACTTTTATGAAAATATATAAGTCTACTTTTTAACAAAACAAACGGTGTGTGATTACGAGTCTCTTAAAAGAAGTGATGCCCATTTTCCCACAAGGTGTCTATGTTGACAGGCTAATTGATTTTGGGTAACTTTTCAGGCCTATTAACACAAATCCCAAATGAATAGAGGGTGGTACATACCTTTTTAGAAATGTCTTGACATCTAGTTTTCAACCCAATAAACGGATATCGATTTTGAGTTGTTTAGAGAAAGCTATGAGCATTTTAATACGAAGGGTAAAAGCTGAGAAAACCTATTTTGATCAATTCAAACTTCCCAATTTGATTCAAATGACCCAATTGTAATTTTTTGAGGTAAAATCGATTTTTTTTTCATTTTTGAGAGTGCTAGATCTCCCAAACTCGACCCAAAACCCTATAAATAAGATAAGAAAACCTTAATGACCTCATTTACATAAAAAGATAAAAAGTTAGAGAGGTTTAAAGGATTCTGGAGCTAAGTGTGAGAGTTCTTCCCCAATTGAGTAAGTTTCACTCCTAACTTTGAAAATCCACTAGGTTAATTTATTTTCTTCATAGATTTCCATTATCTACCTAGTTAACACTATTTCTATATCATTCTTATAGAGGATAGGAGCAAAGGAAATGAGGTTTTGAAGGCGTAAAGAACTTGAGCATACAAGAAGGCAAAAATAGTGAGCTTACATGCATGATGTGCTACTGCCTTTGTTCTCCTACTATTCTTGAATGGTTATTCTTCTATTTAGTTAATGTTTTAGTATTTTCATCATTTGATTGTTAAATCTATGAAGTTTGACAACTTTTCATCACTTGATTTGAAAATCTATGAGATTTTGGTGATTTTACATGCATGATGTGCTACTCCTTTTATTATCTTACTATTATTTCATGGTTATTCTTCTAATTAGTTGATGTTTTAGTATTTCCATCATTTGATTGTTAAATCTATGAAATTTGGTAAGTTCTCATCACTTGATTTAAATATCTATGAGATTTTGATGAGTTTACATACATGATGTGCTACTCCTTTATTTCTTCTATTGTTTCTTCATGGTTATTCATTTATTTGGCTGGTATTCTAGTTTCTTCATCACTTGATTTTTAATCTATGAAGTTTTGGTAAATTCTCATCACTTAATTTGCAAATCCATAAGATTATATGAGTACCCATACATGATGTGTCACTCCCTTTGAATTTTTTACCTTTTTCGTCATGGTTATTCTTTAATATGGTTTATGTTTTAGTTTCTGTAATGCCCCTAAACCTAGATCACATGGTCTAGTTTCCCAAATATACACTGCCACAAGTGTCACCACCAGCTAAACATCATATAATAAGACCATAACATTTATTTTATCTTTTCACAATTATTTTTCTCAATTGCAATGAAATCAATTACCTCTTTAAACTTTTGCAACGAAATCATTAACATAATCTAAGTATAAATCCCCACAGTGCTATGTTTATCCCAATAGTAACTAAATATCAAATCTTAGTACATCTCCCCGAAAATTAAAGATGAAAACATAAAATAAGCAATTAAGTCTAGTCTCGCTCAATATCCTCTATCCAACTCAATATATTCATCACGGTCCTCATTATCTGCATTTTGTTTTCTTTCGGATAAGTTTACAATCTAGTAAATTAAATGCATAAACTAAACAATATGGAAATATGGCAAAGACAAAGTACGAATATCTAAATATTTAAAATAATGATAAAGACATTATACCTTTACTTGTACTTTACCTGTAAAACATTTCATTAGTTTTCTAATAATTAAAACCATTTATTTATCATCATTTACAGTTTTCTTAACAATTTATAATAGTCCTATCATATTAACAATCATTGTTTTTCATTTTTTAACAATTACATGTCTTTATCTTTCAATGCCTTATCATGTGTTTAACAATTTCAATGCTCTAATGGTCAATACTTTGCATTATCTCTTTCGATTTCATGTCTTTCCTTTACAGTACAATACATTCTTTTCTTTTTTTTAATTCAATATTTCATTAAGAGGCCCAATCAATACAATCATCGTATAATCCCGAAGCAGATAGTCACTAACCAAAACTCGAAATGACCAAAGAATTCAATACAGTCATCGTACAATTCCGAAGCAGATAGTCACTGATCAAAATTCGTAATGACCGAAGAGTTCAATACAATCATCGTACGATCTCAAAGAAGATAGCCATTTATTAACCCAAGATAACCAAAGAGTTCGATACAATCCTTACCTATTTTAACCTGGCAAGAGGCCCCCGTCAACTTAACCCCTTGACAGCAAGGTGGCCTCATTCAATAGCTTTTACAAATTTTCAATGTTTTTCATTCCTATTTTACTATCTATTTTCATCCTTACAATTATTTTCATTATAATATTAATTTCAGATTTTATACTTTCATAATTTCATATGTTGTTATGAAAAACAAAACAATCTTATATGCCTTCAGGTTTAACAATTTCAAGTTCTGTGTACTTAATAGTTAGCCATTTCAATGATACTATACAAAAACTCAATAAAGATGATATTTCATATACAATTAAAAAAAAAAAAAAGAATGTTTGGTTAGTCTATAGGATTTTTAAGAATTTCAATACAACAAAATCAATCTTAACATCTTAGACATATTTATATTTTTATAGAATTTTCTTTCATTTTTAAGTTCTTATCTCTTCAATTTTCTTTTCAATTCTCTCAATAGAATCGGAAACATAACTTAAAATCCTTAAAAAAAATATATTTCCCTTTAGACTCAAACAATAGATTGATTTCATACCAACAGCTTCAAAACTAATAAAAATCTAACATTTAAAAATCAATGGAAACCAATTTTCAAGTTAAATCTAAGAACCTAGATGAAAACAGTAGAAAAGTTTAAGCATTTACTTACAAATCCAATGTATATCTCGAATCAATTTGGTGTTAGAAGCCTCTCCCACAAAAGTTCTCAATTTCTTCTCTAAAACCCAATTTTATTCCCAAAATCCTTTTTTTTTTTTCTAATTTCCTTGATTCTAGTGAGTTTCTAAGGTTTTTAGTTTGAGTTTAGGTCATTCTTATAAAGATAGGAGGTGTTTAAGTTGAATTGGAAAACTTTCTCATTCAAAACTTAAAAAAAAACACATGATTTTTGTATTTAATCATGATTTTCAAACTTTTAAGTTATTTACGATTTTGCCACTAGACTAAAATGGCTCTAACTTTCTTTGTAGGACTTTGTTTTTTGAACCGTTTGTTGAGTTGGACTCAATAATCCAAGACC
>JAOXJP010228204.1:0-11162 GCA_025762735.1 Platanus orientalis | reverse complement strand
ACCTAAAACCACCCAGTAGCCCCAACAACCTCAACCAACCCTCCCACTCCCAGTAATTGAGGTCCCTATGCAACCTAGGACACCAAAAGCAGTCACCCAAACAATCAAAGTTCTCAACAACAGAACTATGAATATTTGATGCCATCAAATAGATCCTAGGAGACAAGGCCTTGCAAGGGGAACCACTACACCAACTATCCTCCCAAAAACGAATATCCTCTCCCGACCTTACCCCTAAGCTGATAACATTTTGGAACTTATCTTTACCCTTCACAATAGATTTCCAAATCCCACATCCATGAGAACCTCTCACCTCTTTAAGATCCCACACCGAGTTATCCTCACCAAACCTCCATAGCCATTTACCAAGCAAAGCCTGATTATGGATCTTAACTTTCCGAATACCAAAACCCCCATCCATCAACACCTAGTACACAAACTTCCAATCCACAAGGTGATACTTTCTATGATCCATAACATCATTCCACACGAAATTCCTAAAACAAATCTCAATCCAAAGTGCTATAGACACCATGACAGTGAATAGAGATAAGTAATAATTGGGAATGCTAGTAAGCACACTCTTGATCAAGGTCAACCTCCCCCCTTTAGACAGAATGGGGGCTTTCCAAGAGTCCAGCCTTTTAGAAACTCTTTCCATAACCAGGTCCCAAACTTTTTTCGATTTAAACTTAGCAATTAGCACCTAAAGACTGTGGAGAAAGACGAAAGCCAAAATCCAGAACAACTGCTTCTCAAATAGTGCAAACAAAGTAACACTAGGTCAAGGACTTACAACCAAAAACGAGAAGAAAAAGAATCAAATAAATGAAGATATGGGGGAAGAAAAGTATATTATATAACTATATACCTTGGAAGCAAAACATTACTTGTATGAACCACCACTTGCACAAGATATGGAACTTGGAGATGTGTTGGATTTCCACTTCACCCTATGGGTTTGGAAGAGATTCTTAAGGGTTTTTTCAAGGGAGAATTGTTGGAGAAAACCACCTAGAGGTATATACAGATGTTAGGAAGAGATTGATGCATGAACCAACATTTAACATGAAGTTTTCAATGGTTTTTCATGGGTAAATGTAAGACAAACGGGATTGCATAGGAACTAAATGAATGACTATGAGAAAATGGATTTACTTGACTAAGACTAATGGAGACAAGGGATTGGTTGAATGGACATTGATGATGAGCATGGGAATTGAAATGAGGTTGCATGGGAAAGAGAAGAATGTGATAAGGAAGGAAACAAGGAACTAAATATTGATAAGTTCCAATGAGGTAAAGGTTTTCAAGAGAGTGGGAATTTACGTTTATGGGAAATAGGAAGTTAGGTGGAGGAAGAGTGTAGTGGTATGACATGAGGCATCTAAGTGTGCAAGTGGAGCCTATATTACAAAACGACCGAAAAGACCCCCAAAAAATAAAACTTACAATTATAACCTCACTACATCACTCAAAATAAAACAAAATAAAAAGCCATCTAAAAAATACACTTTAATTTTTAACACTCTTCCGTAAAGTGAGTTTCTAGAAATTAACTCAAACTTAATTCTAAGAAATTCAAAAGGACCTTTAGAGAGTGACTTGGTGAAAATGTCGGCAAGATTGTCCTCGCTTCGCACCTCCAAAACTTCAATTGTCCCATTGAGAACTTTCTTATGAATAAAATAATGTCAAATCTCAATATGCTTGGTCCTTGCGTGACAAACCGGATTTGTAACAAGCTTTAATGCACTTTGGTTGTCACCATAAATAATTGTTCGTTTGTGAATTGATGAAGAAACATCATCAATCAATCTCCGTAACCATACACATTCTTGTGCGGCAAGAGATGCAGCCTTATATTTCGCTTCCATTGTAGAGAGAGATATTGAATCTTGTTTCTTGCTACACCACAAAGCACTTGCCAATCCACAAGAGAAAACATAACCGGATGTAAATTTTCGATCATCTAAGTCACCACCCAAATCGGCATCGGAAAAACCATGCAATTCAAACCCAACACCCTTCTTAAACAAAAGGACCTTATCAAAGGTAGAATGCACATACTTCAAGATTCGCTTTGCTGCATCCAAATGTAGTCTACGAGGAGCTTACATATAACGACTAACAAGTCCAACTGAAAAGCAATGTCGGATCTTGTAATAGTTAAGTATATGAGACTACCTACAAGAACCCACTAAGGTCAAGGATCTGGAAGAAGCTTTCATTTTTCATGCCAAAGCTTTATGTTGGCATCAAGAGGAGTAAAACATCGTTTGCTTTGGTTCAATCCAAAGTTCAAACTTATTCACAATCTTTTCCGCATAGTCCTTTTGAGATACAAAAATTTCATCTCTCACAGATTCCACTTTCAAGCCAAGAAAGTGACTAAGTTCACCTAAATCTTTCATTTCAAACCAAATGGATAGTTTAGTCCGAAGCTTAGCAACCTCTCTATCATCATTTCCGGTAACAATCATTTCATCCACATACAAAAGAACGATAACATGCAATTTTTCTTGCTTCTTAACAAGCAAACTAGAATCTGAGTTAGAAGCAAATTAACTACAAAACTGTAAATATTCGGCAATCTTACCATACCAAGCTCTAGGCCCTTACTTTAGCCCATAAAGGGCTTTCTTGAGTTTGCAAACATACTCCGGATGGGCATGAAAAACATAACCATGTGGTTGCTCTATATAGATATTCTTATCAATTTCACCATATAATAATGCATTTTTAACATCAAGTTTCCACAACTTCCACTCATGACAAACCATCAAGGAAATGA
This sequence comes from Platanus orientalis, assembly GCA_025762735.1. Lineage (NCBI taxonomy): Eukaryota > Viridiplantae > Streptophyta > Magnoliopsida > Proteales > Platanaceae > Platanus > Platanus orientalis. The sequence goes on along the minus strand of JAOXJP010228204.1, from coordinate 8,368 downwards.
CAACTCGAACCGATGTCATCTTTGCAACCGGACTAAAAGTCTCTTCATAACTTCTCCATATTTTTAGAGAACCCCCTAGCAACTAACCTTGCCTTAAGATATAAACACTTTCATCCGCCTTCCATTTAATTTTATAAACCCACTTACATGTAATAGGGTCCACATCTTAAAGCTTAAGAAGAAGATCTCATGTTTCATTTTTTACAAGAGCATTCATCTCCTCATCTATTGCACAATCTCATTCTTTTACGCCTTTTGCTTCAACGAAACAAGAAGGTTCATTATCTTCATCCGAACTCGCAAACAAACAAGAATGCACAGTAACACAATTTCCATCCCTATACCAAGTGAGTAAGACAATTTGCCTCTTAAATCTACTTAAAGGCATTTCACTCTCTACTTCTTCAACATTATTTGAATCACATTGCTGCCCATATAGCTCATGGCAACCAACAACACTCCCCCTATCACATTGTTCCCCCATAGACAAACAAAAGAAACTTCGGATAACATAGGGACGCTTGGTGTCATTGGTAGGCTAACTCCATTATGTGGTTCAACATGAACATGAGGATTACTACTGACACTCCCTATGGCAGCACCCTCCACACCATAATATGATTACACTTCATCAAAAACATCCTGAGAAACAACAAAAACATAAGTTTCCACATCCATGCACTTCCACCATTTCTTCCTTTCATCATAACCAATAAAAATGCATTTAATAGCCTTATCATCCAATTTGGTTTTCTTTACATCCAGCACATGAACGTAACAAATTGAACCAAAAACTTCAAAATGTTTAACACTAGGTTTTTCCCCAAACATCAATTCATAGGGTGATCTCATGTTGGGACACCTGATTAATAGCATAAGTTGCACAAGCCATACCCTTCGCCCATAAGACCTTAGGTAAATTCTTTGCATGCAACCAAGTTTTACATGTCCCTACAATATGCCTAATCTTCCTTTCAGCCACACCATTTTGTTGTGGTGTGTAGGCACAAGAGAGTTCCTTTCTAATACCATTTGATTTACAAAACAAGATAAATTCATTTGAATTAAACTTCCCCCCATTGTCGGTTCTCAATCTTTTAATCATCTTATTAAGAACACCCTCAATGGTCATTTTAAACTCTTTAAATTTTGAAAACATATATGATTTCTCTTCAACAAAGTAAACACAAGTATATATTGTAAAATCATCAACAAACAACAACATATAACAGAAGCCCAAATAAAAGGGTGTCACACAAGGTCTCATTAAATCACTATGGATAAGCTCCAATGGGGCCTTGCACTTAGAAAATGATTTTTCAAATGGAAAATGATGTGTCTTACCATATTGACACCCTTCACATACTTCTCAACTACCAAAAGTAGTCAATTTAGGCAGCCCATTCACCAAATATTTTAACACCATCACTTTCAATTTATTCCTACTAAGATGCCCCAATCTAGCATGTCAAATTGATGTTTCATCACTTACATTCATTTTATCAATATAAGAGGATAAAACAAATAAATCTTTAACTCTTTTACCCGTATGAATGACATCCGCCTTCAAGCTTTTAATATTTCAAAGAAACTTCACATCTTTAGGCCTGAACAAAACGTAGTGACCTGAATCAACGGCATCGGCAACTGAGAAAAAGTTATTCATATTGGGTACTTGAAACACGCTATTGAGCGTGATGTGATCATCTCAATCACCTTTGATAGTGATGACTCCCTTCTTAACAGGATGAATGGAATTGTCCGCCGAAATAATAGCATCATTGTCGTCGTAGTCACGAAAACTTGAGAACTTGAACTCATTGTCGGTAAGATGATGCCCGCAACCTAAATCAATGATCCAATCATTTTCAAAATTGATTAATGTCGAAGCATCAACCATAGTGGTTCTTGCAATAAAACAATTCTCCAACTCTTTATCACCTTTAGGTTCAACTCCCTTCTCGGCTACATTTTCACCTTTTAATTTAACACGGCAATTTTTCAAGGCTTTACCTTTGTCTTTCTCCTTATTGAAAATTTTCTTATTGCTTGAAAAAAGAGCATCTCCATCACTTCAGGAAATAGAACATCACACCATTTGCCGAACCAAGGACTCTTGTAATATAAAAAGGTTTTCAAACTCCACCAAGGATAGTTAGACAGCCCACCCTTGAATAGAAGTAACATAAGGAATGTACTCCCTCTTTAAACCCCGAGGCTTGGGCCTCTCCTAACTTCCTAACGAAGACTTAGCCATAAAGCCCGAAGAATTTCCGCCCACCTTATGACCCTGCAAGACACTATCCTCAGCCCAAGAAGGCTCAAAACCATAGCCCATCCTCTCATTAACAAATAGCGAACCCCGAAACGAAACTGACTATCAACCAGATAACCCACACGGACCAAGCCCAGAGATACCGTAGGGGTACAACCGGAAATTACCACAAGACAACTAATGGGGGGCCTGAAAGTCCAAATCTGCCCCTACATGAGAATTTTTTTTTTATGAATAACACAATTTATTAAAAGAAAGAAAAGAAGCTACAACTACAAGAAAACAGCATAAAAACAAAACAAAGAAGGCAAGCACGCAGCTAACCACACCTCAACAAAAAAAAAAAAAAACCAAACTAACAATCCGGTAAATAGTCCCCAACAAAACCACAATCCTACGAGACACTCCACTTAGCAATCTTATCGACTAAAGAATTTAGCTCCCTTGTGTGAAAATTTTCAACATGAAAATCTCCCGCAATATCTTTAATCTCACAAATAAAATGATCAAGGCACCATGAACCCCCACATTCACCAAACCCCCACGAAATGACGACTTTAGAGTCCCCTTCAACAATACAATTAAGAATGTCTTTCACCTTGATCATTCGCATGCCTTCAAGAAGACCTGTCACTTCAGCTTGGATAGCATCACTCATCCCCAATGGACCACCTTTAACAAAAACAATCGTCCCATGAGAGTCCCTCATCACACACCCATAGCCCAATGGCCCCGGGTTTCAGAAAGATGCACCATCAAAAGTAACCTTTACTTTTCCACAAGGAAGAGGAAGCCACTCACCCATCCAACTATGATCAATGCTAGGGGTCATATATAAACAGGACACCCAGTCACTCAGGAAAGCATTCATAGAAAAATCCTTAAACTCCTTCTTAACCAACAACCATGAACCCACCTCACTAATTATAGAATCAATCACTTCACACACCTCATTTCTCTTGCCTTTGAAGATCCTTTTATTCCTCTCTTTCCAAATACCCAAACAATACCCATCATCAAAGCATTTAGGAACATCCTACCCCTATCACCCCTCAACCCTCCACACCATTGACAAACCACATCCCTTATTGAATCCGATATTACAAACGAAAGAAAAAAGGCAACCAAGAAATATCTCCACACTCTATAAGCAAATTAGAAATGGATAAATAAGTAGTTCCCAATTTCTCTATTAACTCCACAAAGGCCACAAACTGAATGAGACAATGCCATAAAAGGGCATCTCCTTTGAAGAATATCCATGGTATTTTGTCTGTTAAGATAGATCACCCAGCTAAAGGCCTTAACCCGAGGAAGAGCACAAGAGGACCAAATTTTATGGAAAGGAAAGGGAGGAGGCTCCATTAGCAAAACATTAAGGAAAGATATAGAAGAAAAGAGACCATCCAAAGAGGGGGACCAAATACGAATATCAATATCAAAACTAGAAACATAGGCCATCTTGAGGTCATCCATGGGATTACCTACTAAGGGTACTTCCCATTCATAAGAGTCCCTTAAGAAAGGAAGGTTCCACTCAAGCCCGTTAGCATTATACGAAAGAATATCAACCCCAAGTGAGTTCTTATTGGCAACAATATGAAACAACCGAGGATGTGTCACATCTAAAGTGGTATTCCCCCACTATAGATCCTTCCAAAACCTAACTCTCCTACCATTGCCAAAAGAAAAACGCATATGAGGAAAAAACAAAGGACTAACCTAAATAATATGTTTCCATATTATGGAGTGAGAGGAAGGAAGAGTAAGATGATAGTCGCAACCATTTGCATCCATCCCATATCGACTAGTAATAACTGAGTGCCACAGACTGCCAGGCTCATTTGCGAACCTCCACAGCCACATCCCCAATAAAGCCACAATTACGTTCCTTCACTTTGCCCAAGCCCAAACCCCCATGCACCTTGGACTTCACCACCTCCTCCCATTTGACAAGATGGTCTTTCTTCGCTCTCCCACCTTCCCATGGGAAATCCCTTTGCATTTTTCAATTATCTGCACCACTTTAGCCAGCATTTTGAACACTGACATAAAGTAAACAGGGATATTAGCCATAGCAGCCTTTATTAATGTAATTTTTCCCCCAAGTGAAATGTAGTTCATCTTCCCTACATGAGAATCGAAGTCGTAATCCTTACTAAATAGGGTCGATAGAGCATCAGACCCATTCCTCCTTCCCCAAACCCCTCCTGCGCACGACAGCCTAATAGGCGGCCATGCCTCGTCCAATCGATGGTCAACCAAGCAAATTGACTCAAAATTTGAATTTGAAACCCCCACCTACAGACCACCACCCACTAGATCATCCCTACACCAACCGTCATTGCAACAAATCCCCCCCCCTCCCCAATATCAGAAACCAGAAGTAGTTCCCCTCAACCAACACCTCAAACGGGTAGAAATTTTGATGGTTGAACACTTGAATAAGGCGAGGAATCCGACGCAAGTCTCCAGCCTCAATCTCCAAGCAAGCCCATCGCAGATCCATCAACCCAGAAGATCTAACATCAACCTAATTCACTCCACCACACCTTTGGCCAATAGCAAGGAAGACTTCCCCCAACCAGAGATGAAATGGCAGACCACGAAGGAGGATCCACCACACTTTGAAGAAAGATTCAAAATGGACAGCACCCAGCCCAGGAAACCATCGCCGAAATACCACTCCACCTAAAGCCACCATCCTAGAACCCGTCACCAACTATGTCTCAATCTCCTCCGATAGGTCAAGAAAACAGATCAGCCTATTGATACCTGCCAGCATAAGCAAAGGGGCAGAGGACTTGCACAGAGACCCTTGAATGCACTCAACAATAGCCTCCCAACTTAAAGCCAGCAACAGACACTCAACCACCAATGCAAACTTCCAAACAGGAGCCCAAGTAAGAAGAGACTTATTCGCAATATGAATCGACCCGTCATCACCACGAATGACTAGAGGCTTGCACGAAATGTCCATCAGTCAGGGATCAGGAATCAGCAGGCCACCAACCCCAGAAGAAGGAAGGGAAGGCAAAATCAGGAACTGAACAACATCCGACACCGGAACTGCCTCACGGCCTGTAGCAGGAGCAGCCCCACCAAAATAGGATCGAAGGACGTGAATGAGGTTCCTCCACTCTCGACCATCCTCCCTACTGGGGATCAGAATATTACAAACATGGCCATTTCTGATCATTTCAGACACCAACAGAAACCGCCCCTGAGCATTCTTGTTTCCACGAATTACCACCACCCTAATCCCATCATCATCTTTAGTTCAAATGAATTTAGTAATCTGGTTCCAGAAGGCATGCACCCTCCAAAGCATTGTGGACCCAGCCCACCAATTTTGAAGAAAAATAAATGAAAGCCGAAAAGGATTTTTGACGTTTAGTAACCTTAAGAATCCAATCATTTTTTAACGGGACCTCAGCGATTTCAAAAGATTTGCGATCTATGAACACAAATTTTCTTGACCTCACCATAATCAACAAGAGGTCAAGAAAATCGGAGCCAACATTTAGAGTTCTTAGAAGAATCAAGAAGATGATATTTTCTAGGCTAAATGTCATAAAGCTGTTGAGAGTTGCATAATATATACAATCCTAGGTGTGAATCCTCCATCCTTTCTGTCAATATTGGAAATAAGAAGATTCCAGCCCAATAGTTTTATGACACGGTCTATATTTATGGATGTAGAAACCGGGTTTAGGGCATAAAGTCTCATTTCCTAAATGACATAATGGAATAATAACCATGGATTGGAATCCTTGTTTTCAAGGATTGATGATACAAATCCAGCCATCATGAGTAAGATAGCAAAACCTAAGCATTGAGACTACAAATTCCAATCTAACGATTATTTGCATAGGGATTACAACACTTATCATGAAGGCGAACTGTATTATCAACTCCCTATACAAAAGATTTCAACCCTCCGGGTTTTGCACCAAGTCTTTTTGTCACTACACTTTTTTACTTCTACCGAGTCCTTTGTCCACATGGCTGGGCTGGTAACAACAATCAGACCCAGAGTGACAGGATGGACACCATATGGCACTTGTGGCCATGAAGGTTCAAAGTCTCTGCAGATTTTTACATCTAAAACCGGCAGCACTAACACAAATCGGGGACTCAAGAAACACTCCCAAATCTCAAAGACTCAGTCCACAAACTCAGATCTTCTCTTTCTCTTAAAAAGCTCAGGTCTCTATGTGTCAAGTCCCTTTGTCCATATCCCTTATGACGTTACCTTCCCCAAACTCAACATCTGCTTCCATTTCTACTCTCACACTGCATCTGCTATTCTTCAACTTTCGAAGTTTTTTTCCAAATAAGGTGTGATTTAATGATCTGAGAGTTCATTTTTACATTGAACTTAAAGCTGCCACTGAACATTGAATGGAGACTGGGCAGACCACGGTAAAAACTGTCAGAAAACAAAGGATCGTAGCTCTACAGTAAAACTAGGACTAGGGATATACTCACTTCCACTTCTGCATGACGACTGTGGCTAATGGCACCAGCTCCATCTCTGAATTGAAGTTTTATCAAGAGAGACAATATTTTCATTGGTGGTTGTAGTTTAAATAAATTGTCATCTTCTTTTTCTTGTACCCATATTTGTGTCTTCTTTTTTTCATTCGTTAACAAAGGCTGCTCTCTGTCGCCCCACGCAAGTCGCCCACCATTCACTGGACGCTACAGTCTCTTATGGGCGGGGGCTCAGCTACCTGCGACAGCAAAGGTAGACGAACCAAACGCAAAATAGCCGCCCTTTCTGCTGGCTGACCTCAGAAAGCGCTTTCCAATGGAGCATCCAAACACCCCCATGGTCAGTTAGCAGGTGAAGCCAAATTTCATCCCAAGTCTCGTGTGCAACACATGAAGACTTAACCAGTGAAACTAACTGATATCTTCAATTATAACATGTGAAACAATTGGCAATATCATAGAAGATAAGTCTATTCTTGTCTTGTTAGAAGTACAATATAAAAGACAATAATGAAAAAAGAAAAAGATGAAACCATCTTGGACAAAACAATAGCATGGAAATTAAACACATGAAATAAAAAAACCAAACATATTAAGCACTCATATATCCATTGAATACCTTGTTATCAGGAGAAGGTACCATGCCTGCCATTTCGGGCCAGCAATTACCCTCAGGTCCCAAGGCACCATATTCCCCTCTACTTATAACTGCCTAAACAAATAAAATGGACAGTTAGTCACACCTAATGCACTTCAAAAGCATGTTACTACAAGAAGCATTTAATAAAAAATCAAGTAAGAAAAAGTTAACTACACTCTCGAGATATACCAAGGTGCGAGTGCCATTTGTATCCAAGAGACACATTTTGTCTGCATGCAGTGTCCTAAAGCGGCAGCGCTTCAGGACCACTGCATGCAGCCTATATGTGTAGTGCAGATGGCAATGGCACACTCACCTTGGTAAACCTGAGCCATACAAGATAACAGCTATTAAATGATATCAATGCAAACATGGTTCAAAATTTCAGTGAAATTATATCGAAATTTCCCCACTTCAAGGGGTTGCAAAATGAAATATTAGGGGAATACAAAAATTCCAAAATTTCATATAAATGTCACCGAAACTATGTTGATATTAGCAAAATATTGACAAAATTTTGGCGAAGCTTTGCTGATATCGACACTTTACGATAGGAATTATTATGCAGGAGCTATACCCATCCTAAATCTATTCATTTGCTATAATTTCCGATTTGTTGATTCTAGACAAAAAATAATAACTCCACTTAAATCCATTCTAGTAAACAATATTGTTTAATTGTTGTTTATAAATTAATTAAAATGATATTTTTTTTAAATGATAAAACACATTTATATAACTGAAAATTATTTACATACATGTATGCATAAATCAGATATATGCAAGGAAAACTATTGAATAACTTTGTTATATAAAGTTTGTTTACAAAATGACTAATTTAATATGAAAATTTAGGTGAAGTAATCATGCAATTTTACAAGTATGGTAGTCATTTATCTATAAAAATGACTAGTAGCCATTTGTTTATCAATGCGATTAACTTGTACATAGATTAG
>JAOXJP010228203.1:0-11162 GCA_025762735.1 Platanus orientalis | reverse complement strand
TGGGGGGGGGGGGTTGCTTATTAAATCAATGAAATTTAACATAAAATTTTGAGTCCTCTTGCCTCTTGCTGCACATGACCAGCAGTCTTTCTTCAAAGTTTTGGCTGAACATTGGAGCTTTGATTGGTGATGATCAAGGCATGGTGAGTTGGTGATTTCTCACACAAGCTATCCTATTTTCTCTTTTTCTTCTTCTCCTTCTCTTCTTTATTTTTCAGAATTTTTATGCCATGAAAGCTTGCTGTCTCCATGTCCAGCAACCCTAATCCCATCTCCATCTTCTTCCATTTTTACTAAACCACTCCATACCTTCACCCTAAGCAGCCAGCCATCCCTACCATCCATTTCTTTGCTTCCCCTTTCGATATCACACCCTAAATACTTCCACCTAAACACCATTACAATCAGTCCCACCCTAAAACACATTTGTTTTCTTTAAAAATCCTATCACACCAACCCTTTTTTTGCTGCTAGATTTTTCCAGCACCCATATTTCTGCTATACTTTTAATTTCCATAAGATCATCCAATCCCACACCCTGCGGCTGGCTTAAAACTGCTTTTCCATAGTGTTTCACACAACTAAAACCCAAAACCCATTATGCCTATACATGCAGCTACATGAGAATAGCCTACTTGCTATTTTTAGAGACCCAAATTAGATCCTTACATCATGAATGAAGGGTTTCCTGGGAATTGATCTTTGTTTGGACTTTTAAAGGAATCATTCAGGCCATTGTTCGAATACACACTGCTGTGTGGGGTTTTGCTGCATTCTAAGCATTTGAAGTAATGCATGAGAGCATGTTTCCATATGGACTGATGTATGTTTAGTGTGCTGCCTCAAATTTTGGGTATCCTTTGGTTTGTTTGTACTACATCAAATCCCATAAATTACATAATTCCCTTTTGGGTTTCTTTCTTATCTTTTCTCCGTCTTTTCTTGTTTCAATTCTTCTAAACCCCTCTAATCAAGTTTCTTCTTCTATTTTCATTAAATCTTGATTACTTGAAGGGTGCTTGAAGTTCAATTCTTGGTTCTTTAACCTTTACATATCTTGGGTTTTATTGAGATTCTTGGCTATGATTCTACATCAACTTTGGTATCATCTCCATTGTGCTGCATCAAATACTAACAAGATTTACGAGTGTTCTTGTTTTCACAATACAAAACACTTAATTTCTTGCAGAGGTACTATTGTTTTATGCAATTTGTAGGTGCTTTTTTTTTTTTTATTCAGGGTACCACCCTTGACAATACGAGGTACAACTTCTTACAGCACACAGTACCACTATTTTCAGCACAGCAGACTAGGTTTTTTTTTTACAATGTTTGTATGTAATTCCCAAGATTAGTTTACTTGTTTGATGGATTTTCTTCAAGCAGTCAAGAGAGGTGTTTTATTGAAAAATGTATTTAATATAAACTATTAAGTTAACTAAGATTTCAATCAAGAAACATATGTTCACTCTTCTTTAAATCACTCAATCCCAACAAAGTGACATACCCACCATGTGAAAACAACCCAAAGTTTCAATTAATTGGTAGATTGAAAAAGCACAATTTAGATTTAAGAGATATCACTTATGCAACTCAAATGCATCAACTTATCATATAAATATATACATTCTAATTCTGTTGCAACAGATTTTATAAATAAGTAAAAAAATTTCAGCATGCACAATAACTCTTATATCTCATGAATTATATTTATTTTTAATTTGTGCAAAGTTTAATATTGTTGTATCTAGTGTGCCAATTTCACCAAAAAAAAATTTGCACAGTATTGTGTCAATTACTAAATGATAATTATTATAAAATGCTGAAAACATGTATAATGAAAATCTAAATGTATTTGCATAGATGATGAATCAACTAATTGTAGTTTCAATACCAATTCATATATGATTTGAAATAAAATAAATAAAAGAAAGATTAAGAAATTTTATCAGTTTTGTCGAGGTGCTTCCGATTGAAGCTATCCTTAAATGGTATTGGTCACTCACACGGTGTAGTAGGATCTTCACCAACGACCATTCCAAGATTCAACGAAAAGAAACCCTCCAAGGCCATGCTCCAATGAAGGGCCAACATTCGACAACAATAGAGGTGTCCCGACTCAATAGAAATTGAAAACAAAATTCAAGAAAGTTTTCACAAGAAGAAGAGAAAATAAGAACTGATAGCCAATTGTCGATCCTTGTATCTTCAATCTCGTAAGATTCTCTCCCTCATCACGTTGGGCATCCTCTATTTTTTGGAGAGAGCCCAGCGTTCTAATTTTCAGCCGTTGGGACCTCCACCATTCTCCAATCTTCCTTTTGATCGTTGTAGATCTCCTCATTCAATTCTCTTAATTTTCTTTCCATTTTAAACCCATGCAATTAAGTTGGAATTATAAGAGAAAATAGAAATTATATGAACGGAATAGCCAATGCCTCTCCATTCTTGTAAAATAGGAAAGATCCAATGAATAGAAAGCATGAATGTTCAACTTCTTCATTGTAATAACTTCGGCAAGACCAAAATAAGAAAGCTATAAATTCTCAAATAAAATAAAAAGAATACGTCATATTTTGAATCTCCAAAAACAAATTCAAAATACAACACTTCTATTTGATTTATCTATTATTTTTTGTATTTCCATTATCATAAACCTTAGATCTGATTTGCTTCATTCTTTGCCCCTGAATATTTTCTGAATTCCTCTTTATCTATTCTCTCACTCTGATGGCTTCATTCGGCAGTTTTCTTGTAGATGATCTCTACAAATACTCAGCCTATCTCCTAACTGTCCACTATCATCTTAAAGTCATTTCACTTCTTTTTCACCCCACCAGTGACCTCTATCTCTGTTGTTTTGAAATTCTTTTTTCTTGATCATTCCGGTTGTTGACACAAATTTAATCCTGCAAGTAAAAGCCTATCCGTGAGACACCACATCAAGTCCAGGTTTTAATTGCACGAGGACACATTATCACGAGATAGCTAGATCGTGACATGTGGAAACATTCGCGAATAAATGTCCACATGAGTAAAGTTATCTGTGCAGATAAAATTCATCCTTGCGGATAAATTTCATTTGCACAAATAAATGATCATTGATGCAATCCAGAGCCAACACATGGCAGGCCCACAGAGCTTAGATAAATCAAAATCAAGTCAAGATTCTCCATATTCGCAAGGATAACATTTGAGTCAAGCAAGGGTTCATTGATGAAGATAAAGATCAAAGAGTCCAGATAAATTCAAACACTGTAGAAATCATCTCAAAACGATTGTAGAAAAGGCTTATCATATACCACCAGAATATATAACACGAATAATTTCGTCCATAGAAGGTGAAATAGGCAGATGAGTCCACATCAATTCCATGGAATTCATCAATATGAAAAGATATGCTTCAATTAGTTACAGATGAAGCCTAATCCCTAAAAATAAGGAGAAGATAGAAATTGCAGATAGAATTTGCAACTCCTAGCATTTTCCTATATAGAGAAGACTCCGCACCCGGTGAGCAGCCACTTTGTGCCAAAAGGCCAAAGGTTAGGTCTGTTTCCCATCCACCCCTCCCAGCACCCTGTAATTATGGGACCAACACTGGGTAATGGTCTTTGTTTAGGGAAGACTCCACAGACGTTTAGAGGATCTTCAAAATTGTCAAACATATCCAAACATCCACTACAAGTCCTCAAGTTCCAAGTCCTATTGCGACCCGGTTTTAAAGCTCAGCTGAAGTCAAGGAAGGAATTGATAATGTCTTCTGCAAGATGCTAAAGTGCATACTTTATTGCTTAAATGTTTTCTTTTCCTTCATTTTTTAGAGCCTTAATCAGAGGTTGTCTCCCTCGTATGGAGGAGATGTATTTAATGTATTCGGATTTCCGAATGCAAAGAAGTGTAAACCAACCCCCCCCTCAAAAAAAAAATAATAATAAATAAAACCATTCCATGAATGGGCAATTTTATACACAATGAAATTTGATGCGTACGCCAGTGGCATCACTTATCCTTCTATTTATGCAATGACTTGAATTATAAAAAGGGTTAAATGTATAAACCCATAACTCACCATTAACTAGCTGGAAAAGAAAAGCAAAAAGGAAATAGAGCAATCTCTCAAGGCAGGTATTTTAACAAAAGTAAACCTAGAAATTGGTCTTTAGTTACTTGTGAATGTACGTGAAATACCTGAACCATAGTTGTGTTGAGGCTGGATTATGAATGTTGTGAAATTGGATTGCTATGAACTTGAGATGTTTTTTGCTTCTTAAGGCATTTGTAACAACCATCATCATTGTTTTTGCCAGTCTTATCCCAACCATTTAGGGTCAGCTACATGAATCCTGTTCCAGTATTTTACTTGTCTAGGGATTAGCCTTCAGATATATGTTTCAAATCTTTTCTCACTAGCTCAACTAACATCCTTTTTGGCCTTCCCCTTGTCCTTTTAGTGCTTTTAAATTGCACAACTCACTCCTCACCAGTTCATTGGTCTTTTTGTGCATGGCCAATTCTAAAAATGATTTTATAAATCAGATGGTGCATTCCTTATTGAAGTAGACCGGCTACTCAGGCCTGGAGGTTACTTTGTTTTCACATCATCCACGAGCAAAGTACAAGGAGGGCTGATGTTAACACGTATTGAGGAATTTAGCCAGAAAATTTGTTGGAGTTTATTATCTCAGCAAGATGAAACTTTTGTTTGGCAGAAAACTGCAGATGTTCATTGCTATGAATCCCGGTGAGAATTTTGTTACCACTTAGTTCCCCCCATAATAAAATGTTGCTTCATTTTTGTCTTGCTGTATTTTAACAATATTTTAATACTACACTTCGCTGTATTTTTTATTGTAGCAAGCAGGGTGGTGTACCTCCTCTCTGTAAAGAAGAGAATGATGCTCAATCGTATTATCAGCCCCTCCTATCATGCATAAGTGGTATCACCAGCAAACGCTGGGTTCCCATACAGAACAGGTCTTCAGGTTCCCAGTTGAGTTCTGAGCTTGCAGTTCATGGAAAGTATTGTTCCTACTTCCTGCACTTCTCTCTCTCTCTCTCTCTCGGGGTGGGGGGGTTGGTGGTTGCATTTAGCTTCCAATGGCTTATTCAGATCATTTCTAAGTTACGGGAACTTTCCCTCTCTTCTCTCGCAGTCTAATGGATTGCTGGAGCATTTCCCCGTTTCTTCCCCTAGTCTTATGTGAATATGTGATGCAATGCTAGGTGTTGATTATAATTTGTCTCTGCAGGAGTAAGTCCTGAAGACTTTTATGAAGACTCACAGGTTTGGAGATCAGCTATATATAACTATTGGTCTTTGCTTACACCTTTAATTTTTTCTGACCATCCAAAGAGGCCGGGTGATGAAGACCCACTACCTCCGTTTAACATGGTACGAAATGTGATGGACATGAATGCTCGTTATGGAGGTCTAAATGCTGCATTTCTTGAAGCAAAAAAATCAGTCTGGGTTATGAATGTTGTGCCAATCCGGACTCCTAATACGCTTCCCCTCATACTTGATCGAGGTTTTGCTGGTGTTTTGCATGACTGGTACATTATCCATCTGAATTTTAGCATATTATTTTTTATGTGTCTGAATCAGATAGTATGGACCTTTTGGCCAGGTCAAAGTTTATTTGTGGAGATCTATAGGTAGCCGTGTCAAAGTTTGTTGAACAATTAAAAAAATCATGAAATTTGGCGAAATTTTTAAAGAAAGTCTCTTTGGAAAGTTTATTTAAAATTTCTCATGAGAAACAAATATCTTCTTCACAAATATCTCATTGGATTTTTGTGTGTATCATTTTGTGAATAGAATATTTAAACACTCTAGTTTTAGTATTATTTTTTCCAAATAAAAACCCTGAAAATATTTGAATTTCCACACGGACCAAAATATTCCCGAGAGTTAAGTGACCATGCTTAGGTAAGATCAAATGTGTGGCACATAGATGCCACAAGTAGGGAAGATGGCTTCTTCCTGCTGTTCATGCTGATATTTCCTCTATTGCATCTTATGTCCTGCCTATCTCTCATTCAAGACAGTTCAAAACTCCATCAACATAAGGATAATTTATCTTTTTTAAAATAGGGTTGTTTATCAGCATGCTGTTACGTTTTGCTGCTATATCCTACTATATCAATATAAAGATAATTTATCTTCTTTAAAATTCATTACTCCATTTTGAACAATGATATTATCACTCTATTTCGATTGTGAGGTTTAAAACGTCGAATACAACGCTCAGACTCCGATGACCTTATGACCTTGTCATTTATGCACAGGTGTGAACCCTTCCCCACATACCCCAGAACATATGACATGCTTCACGCGAATGGGCTCCTCTCGCACCTTCTCAATTCAGAGTGTGACATATCGGACTTGCTATTGGAGATGGATCGAATTCTTCGACCTGAGGTAGATTTTTTGTATCCCTCTTTTTTTTTTTTTTCCCAGCTTGAAAAGATTCCGTTTGGTGTTCGAAAAAAATAAATGTATTCAATTGGCCTCGAAAATTGCAAATTGCCAACCTTTGGGGAAAATTCCCAAGGTACTCCTTATGCCATTTTTGAGGATGTGGAAATTTCTTTTGTGTATTTAATTAATGTTGGAGTCCCTCTATATTTAGAATGTACATGCCATATGCGCTGCACCCTCCCCATACCATTGGTGTGGGATTGGGATAGATGCATTTGACGGTATTGACTGTGTCTAGCACCAAACACATACTTATAGGTGTAATACAGTCAATCATTCATGTGTCTTGCATCTGTGGGTTACAAATCTATATTGGATCCTTCATCTGATTTACTTTCCTATTCTGTTACACGGACTTGGTTGGTAGGGTTGGGTTGTTCTGTGCGATAAAGTGCAAGCTATAGAGAAAGCACGCAAGCTGGTAACACAAATCCGCTGGGAAGCACGGGTTATTGAACTCCAGAACGACAATGACCAGCAACTACTTGTCTGTCAAAAGCCATTCTTGAAGAAGTGATTGGCTCAGATTGGGGAGATTCCATATTTTCAGTAATACTTATCTTTGGTAATTTCTCTTGCTTAATCTTTCTGTAACTAGGGGAAAATCTCAAGCAATTAACAAAAATTTTCAGCCTTTATGGTGTTGAAATTTTCTTTTTTGTATATATGGAACTGCAATATTGCCCTTTCAAATTCATGTGGCAAATTTACCCCTTCAGCGTTGAACACCAGTGGTAAAGAAGCAGCCTTCAGATGGATGGTCTCTTTTTTTCATGGTTGGGTTATATCTTTGAATCTTCACATGAGATTTCTGTGGTTGAGATTACAGCCGCGGAAGTTCAATGCGAGTCACAGGAACCTAGTTTCAGCACAATTCTTGGGATCTTTGGATGTTGAACTTCAATGATATCTCTCAACTTGGTCAAGTCATTGAAAATTGATAGAAGTTGACCAACTTAATCATTGGTACCTTCGACAATTGGAATTTAGATTCGGTAATCACATCAGTTCCCAAACTGAATTAACTCAGTTGAATTTAGTCAATACACCCTCTTAAGAGCCTGATCAGTACAGTATTATGGTAGACTCTCTATGTGCAGACCATGGATGCTGCCATGCATTGATGCATTTATGTTTAATACTAACCAAGGTGTGCCTGTTCTGAATGACAGAGCATGAACAAGTCAACATTTTTCCCCGTCATTGTTTGCTTGGAGTGTACAATGGATTCAACGAATCGAAGATGGAAACAGGGAACATGCTGAAGCTGTAGACAAGAGTGATTCCCTGATAAGTAGCCACAGTTCATTTTCTTAAGGTATCATAGCAATTCATTTATCCCCTTTTTCCCCAATTTTGCTTCATTATAAACTGAACGATGTTGGATTGAATTATTATTCTTGTTGAGGGGTTGGAGGCAGCCACGAAATACCCATTTGTGTTGTAACTTTGTCTTCTTATATATCCTGCTCTCTCTCTCTCTCTCTCTCTCTCTCTCTCTCTCTCTTATCATCTTCAATGAAATCTGGACTGTTCAATCAACAGACCATATGAATCCCAGATCCCATGCTGTAAATTTAGCTCGCAGATTTCATCAATCCAAACCAACCAGCCGGTGTCCGGCCATTGAATTTCGATAATGAATCTGTGCTTAATTACAGAAGATGATACAAAGCTATTTTAGAATTGAGACTCTAATTATTACCCCATAGTTTCTTCTGTGCAGAACACCGGTTAAGCTATCATGAACGTAGTGACAGGTGAGTACAGCTAGGTCTCTGGCCTTGGTGCCATAGATCTTAAATAGCCAGCTGCAAGCTGGAGCTCTGTCGTGCTTGTACTGAGAGAGGTTTTGACTGACCCACACCGTCATGTCAGCATTGTGTAACTATGGGAGCAGCCCGATCTATTTTAGAGTGAATGGATAAAAAATGCTCACTTTAACAAATGCTAACCACTGCTTTTTGTCAGGCGGCAGGCACATCAGTGCCAAAAAGTGAATATACACCCCCCAAAAAAGTGAAAATCACTTTTCAACGCTGATGTATCCGACCCTAACAAAGAGCAGTGATGAGCGTTTGTTAAGGGAAGCGCTCATAAACCGATCCCCTGTGCGATACCTCTCCTGTCAAATCGTAGAGGATTAAAAATAGATCCTAATGTAATGGGTAATTTCACCCTCCTTTTCCTTTTCTTATTATTCGAAAAAAAAAAGCCTTATATTTCAAATTTTGCACTCTTCCTAGAATTTTTAAGTCATTTGATTTTTGCACCTCTAACACTAAAACAAAAATCGAATGTTTATTATTTAAAATAATTAAGTGATGAAATTAACCTTGGTTCACTTTCTAAATCAATATTTCTCTTCTTTTTTTTTTTTTTTTTTGTCCTTGATTTATCTTCATCCCACCCAAATTTACCCTATTTTTTCTTCTACTTTTCGCTCATATTTTTGGATTGTTTGCTGGCCTTTTTATTTCGTTTTATTCTGTGCTTTAGTCAATTTCATATATAATTATTATTTTGAATATGTGAAAAATAACTGACCAAAAAATAAGTGAAAAATAATGATGATTTTTCCATTTAATTTTTCAACTAATAGGTGTTAACATCTCGGTTAAAAGAAAAGGTTAAAAAAAAAAAAAAAAAAAAGAGTAAGAAGATAGACAAAAATTTGTGGAGCAAATCTTTTGGGGATTGGTTTATGGGCGCTTCCCTTAACAAACGCTCATCGCTGTTCTTTGTCAGGGTTAGACACATCAACGTTGAAAAGTGATTCACTTTTTTGGGGAGCGTATATTCACTTTTCGGCACTGATGTGCCTGCCGCTGACAAAGAGCAGTGGTTAGCATTCGTTAAAGTGAGCATTTTTTATCCATTCACAATCTTTTTTGTGACCAAAAGTGGTTTAATTGGACTACAGCCGAGACATGGTGCATACAACTTTAAAAACATAAATAAAATAAAATAAAGTGTTCAATTAAAGTAGTAACTTTCCAACATGAAGCACCAAATTCGAGAACACATCATGTGTTAGTTTGTAGTGCAAGTCACACAGTTACGTATTTTTGAGTTCAATGCCTCTTTTGGGATACCTACTTTTTTATTTGAACTTTTTTATTTGAATATCTTTGATCGATACTTTTAATCATTAATTCGATGTGATAGCTGTAGTATGATTTGTCGCACCGACCAAGATTTGCTCAGCTGGGATTTGGTATGTCCGTCCCCTTAAGGGGACTTATCAAATCCCTCCGGAGTATCGCTCTCGGTACAAGCCTCAAATTCATTGTAGGGTCAGTCTCGCTGTAACTTAGGATCTCCACAAGTCAGGATACGCTGAAAAACCAATCACAATGCAGAACATACACTCTTTTATGGACAAGGGTAAAGATTTTTTTGACTAAAAAATGAAAGTGCTGAATAAAAACTGAAATAATGTTCTGTCCAAGATGTACCGTTCACTCCCTCACAGGGGTTGTGGCCCCACATAAAAATGCATGAGCCTACACTCCCCTATGAGTGGGTGAACAGTACATCCTGGACAGAACATTATTCCTCCAAATCAAAAAAGTAGATGCCTAAAAAGCACCAAATTCAAATTCCATAACATATCATGTGTGTTAGTATGTATTATGTGGTGCAAGTCACATAGTGGTGTGTTTTTGAATTCTACTTTTTTTGGGCACCCAATTTTTTATTTGGACACCATGTTTGAAGCTTTTGACCCTTCACTCCATGTGTTAGCCTGTGGAGGGGTTTTCCACACAAATGTTGGTCACAGGAGCTAATGTGGACCCAAATCCATTATAGGGAGTGAGTCCCACTATAACGTAGGAGGAGCAGGATCGCCACCATGTGTCGCCTTTCAGCACTTTTAATGCACATCGAATTAGCATTGTAAACAAGAAAAGTTATATTTTATTATATATATTACAAAGGCACCTAGAATCCTAGAATCCTTCACTTCAAGAACCCTCCTTCTAACCACAAGAAGGAATGACGGTCAATTCAAATCGTCCATCTAATAGGTGATCCTTCAATAGCCCACATGCTTAGCATTCAAGTCCACGTAAACGCTTACACCCAGAGTGTATCGAAGTCTACCCATAGTAACATCTAGATGTGGTAATAGGTTTGGTTGGATTGGGTTAAATTATTTAGGGTAATGGCAGCTTCTCCTGACCTGAATTTAAAACAGGATAGGATTAGCAAATCCTAACTTAGTACAATAGGCATGTGCAAGGGCGGAACCAGAATTTTCACGTAAAGGGGGCAAGCCAAAGGATTATGTACGCTCCCTTAACGGGTGCCAATGGTATGCCCACAATCAGAGGATGACACATCACATCAAAAAAGTGAAAAACACCTCCCAAAAAATATAAATCACTTTTTTAAGTGATGTGTCACCTGTTGGTTACGAGCACACTATTGGCACCCATTAAGGGGTGCTCCAAATCCGATCCCAGGATAAGGATTCTCTGGGATTTTAAATCATCTCCGCTCTCAAAGGATAGGTACCACTCCATTAGCAATCACTGCATGACATGTGGCTGACAAAGCAATCACTGCATGACATGTGGCCTGACAAAGGATGTTTGAGCTAATACACAAGGGTCAAAGGAGGGTATTATGGTAAATATACAATTAATAAGTACTTGTGTATTTATTAATCAAA
>JAOXJP010228202.1:0-11162 GCA_025762735.1 Platanus orientalis | reverse complement strand
AGCCCTTATCTAGGTCATTACCCACCAATGGATAGACATTGGATCACCACATAGGATGGGAACAACGTCTGAGCAGTTGTTGCTATGTCAGCGCAGCCATTCCAAGTTACCCAAGTCAGCTACTGCTCTATGATCTGATCTTTTTTGGGGAGTCGTTTCTATTGGTACACGTCATCTTTTAGAACCTCAAAAAGCATGCATATTTAGTCATTTTTCAGGTTAAGAGTTATTTAAGCTACACTCAATAGCTTTGAGGTTTAGCTTTAGGTTTGTTTGCCATGATTTTGATTGTTAGCTTACATGATTAATTAAATGAAACTAGGAATTCATGTCCGACTTTGTAAAATTAGTCCAAATTATTTTTTGGATAATTAGGTCTGGATTTTACCTTATTGTTTAAATTTGAATATCTCTCACCCCTTTTGCATAATATATGTAAACGTAATAGCATAGATTGCCTAGACATTCCATAAGTAGAACAAAAAATAAACCAAACCATGAAAGAAATAAAGAAAATGAATAAAAGCCATCCTTAAGCAACTAAAATGTATAACTAATCTAATGTCGAAACATCTTCTAAGTAAACAAAATAAAAACTTCAAAACATGTCTAAAAGTCATCTAGGGTCAACATATACAACCCATCAACCAAAAAATGTTTAATTACACCCCCTCAATGAATAAAGAAGAAAAATAAAAAAAGAGAGAAAGTCCAGTCCTCAGTTAGTCAACCGAACTACTACCCACATAGTCCATTGTCCCCTTCTTGGCCTTTTGAGTGACCAGCACCATATCGTACTTTATCATCACCACAGGGTGGAACAACACCATGTCTTGATACAGTCAGAAGAGGGCTATCATCAACTTGTAGAGGAGCTACCGCAACTACGCCATTGGGTACTAGTGTTGTCTACACCTCAGGCTCTCCACCGGTCTCAAGCTCACTTGTAGTTTGCTCCTCACCAATCTTAGACTCTACTGTGGGCTGCTCTCTCTCAGGTTGCTCCCCTCCAGTCTACTCTCCCCCTGGTTGCTCTACCTCAGGCTCGATAGAGGGTATCTCAGTGTCCTCAGCAATACCTCCTGTCTCCCTTGGAGTGGGGATCTGTCTCTATGAAGATAAGACAAAAACATACATGTCAAAACTTGTAAAAACAAAGAAATGCTTTAAAGAAGTGAAAACAAACTTATGTCCTTACCTCCACTGTAGCTGCCCCTTAGGTTGCCTTCAAGGTGACAACCTTAGTCAAGTGGGCCTGATGCTTTTGCCCCACCAAGGTAAAGCACCTAGCTAGCTTCTGGAGGGCATTGAGGTACACCTCATTGGAAACTTGCATAAATACACAACATTTTGCCAATAAAAGTTAATTAAATTTCAATCTTAAAAAAAATATTCAAAACAAAATCAAAATCATACCTGAGTCACCACCTCAGGGGAGGACCCAACCCTTGGGAAGCTCAGCCTCTAGCAAAGGCTCCTCGGTAACCCCACCCTCAAGGTCAGTCATAGGCACCACCTCAAGGATCAGACCCACCAAGTCTAGCTTTGTTGGGGGAACCCTCCTCTTCCTCCCCTTCTGGGCACGAGGTGCTGGCTTCTCAGCCGGCTATACCTCTACGGCTTGTTAAAAGTCAAACAAATCAAGATAGAAACAAAAAAAGACAAGAAATAAATGTTTTTAAAAATATATAATAATACATATATAATGAACTTACTGGAGGTTCAATGGGTCCTCCCAAGGGACTACAAGTCTAAGTGGCCCACCACTCACGATAATCCTTGGCCCAATCCAAAAACTCAGAGGCCACGACGCCCTCCTCCGCTCTGCCAGTCGCTCCCTCGGTGTCAATCACCCGAGGAGGTGAGTGAGGGACCACAAACTCCTCTGCTCTGCCCCCAATCTGGTGCCAACACCTCTCCCCAAGGTATATGGTGACCTCACTAAGGGCCACTAATATAACCCTCTGACAGGACCAATCCCAAGCAAAGGCCTGGATCAAAGCATCTCTCTCCTCCAAAGCCCAATGGGTCCATGGGCGCCATTTCACCTGCACAAAACACATTAGAAGTTAGACAATGATTTACAAAAAGAAAGAGGAAATGAAATGAATTAATTGAAATAAAGTATTATGCACTTAATCAATAGTCAGGAGTTTCAACTCACTTATAAAACCTAAAATAGATCTCCGGGTCCTGTGATGGATATGCACAACCTTCGACCTTGCCACACAGGGGAAGGGGAATACCTCATTGCCTCCCCACCTTGGGGCCAAGGGAGGGAAGTGCTCGTAGCACCACACCTACAAGAAAAGAAGTTAAAATTAGATAGCCAACTCAATTTAAAGAAAGCAAGTAAATGATAAATATAGAAATAAAAGAAGGAAGAAAATGAGTCATACATCCTATAGGAAACACAGCCCCACAAAAGCATGTGGGCCTTGTTTGGATGAGATCTTGCTTATGATGGAGTACATCCACCTAAGGGTAGACATACCCTAACACCACGTGACCATGAGGTCCAGATCCTCCAAGGTCGACAACAAGTAGAAGTAGACTTGGTTGCTCTTCCCATAGAAGATAGAGCGAGTCAGCATGTAGATCAGAAAATCTCAGGTGAAGAACTCGATCTCGGCAGGCGAGCTCTGGTCGGTGGTCCAGATGTAATCACTCTCGAACTAGGATGCGAAGGCACCCTTGGTTCCCTTGTAGTAGGTCACGGGCTACAGCTCTATGCATCAGGCCACTAACGCTGGATCAAAATCCTTTGAACTCGGTGGAGGTGTCCCGTCCATAGAGAGCCCTATCATCATAAAGAAGTCTATTGGGGGCATCCCGATCTCTCCCATCGGAAGGTGGAAGGTGCGTGTAATGGGAGACCACCTCTCTACCAATGCCATCAAAAGAGCCTGGTCATCTGGCATTACCGGCAAACTCAGAAAATGGCCAAAGCCCATGGCCTTCACTTAGGTCTAGACTTTGGAGCACATCCTTCCCCACAAGCCCAAGACTGCAGACCAAGTGCCGTGGTGCTACACTCCCCCTCTAGTCTACAAGTTAAAACATGTTAGAACAATGATTAAGAACAAAAAAAAAAGATAAAAAACAAGTCAAAAAGAAGTAAAAATATGCAAAACAACAAATTTGTCTCTCAGGCCTAACACCTGCTTTTTAGTCCAACGCCTGTTTTTTAAGCCAATGCCTAATTTACATGCCAACACTTAATTTTCAAGCTAACGCTTGATTTTTCCAACGCCTATTTTTTTAAATAGAGAAAAAGGGCATTACGCCTGTAATTTAGGGTAGTGATTTTTAGGCATTGAAAAACTCAAAAACCACCATAAAACTTTTGAAAAACTATAATAAAACATTCCTAAATCAATTTTAAAGCAATCTAATTCCATTCAAATGATTTAAAACCTAAAAACATGATGCAATTCTGAAGAAAAATGCAAAAATAAACAAAAACATCAAATCTAAATCAAAGGATTCAAAGCAAAGAAAAAACTCATAAAAAGTAAAAAAGAAAATTCATAAACAATTCAAAACTCACCTCATCCGCCATAGGGTTCTTCCATAAAGCCTTCTCTTACGCCGAGAGAAGTGGGAAGTGACAACTTGATCCTCCTTGACTCATTGGTAATAATGAAAAGGGGAATTTTTGTCAAAAAAATGGAAAATGAATAATAGAACACACTGTGGGGACCTCTCCTACAGTTTGTAACTGAAAAAGGCAAGTTGGCACATAAAAAAACAAAAACCCAACAGTGGGTCATTTAAACTCGTAACTGCTTTCAATGCTTGATCGTGTTCCCAACGCCTATTTTTTAATTCAACTAAAAATAGGCATTGAATCAACAATCAGGCGTTAAGTATTTTTGCCTATAACTGTTCCAATGCCCAATTGTTTTCTCAATGCTTGAATTTTAATTCAATTAAAAAATAGGCGTTGAGGCAAAAAATGGGCATTAAGCTTAAATTTTGCAGAATGTTGTTTTCCACTATAAAATGACATTTCTAACCCTGTGTTCATGCTTGTGCTTATATAGACATGGCTCACAGATCTATGCAATTGGATACATACTCTACCATCTCCACGAACTTTGTAAATACCCTAATTGCCCTTCCTCTAGAAGAACAGTAAATTTGGAAAAATCGAAGCCAGCTAGGGGCAACATTGGCCTTAGCCCAAATTATCCTAGATTGGCCACTAATAGAGATAACCATTTCCTTCTGGGATCCAACATCTATGGTTTTCCATTTCGGAGAATAAGAGTTTACGCCCACTATTGAGGAGCTTGAATCCTTCTTAGACTGGGAACATTGTCTTGGCAGCAGTGCCATAACTCCAAGGCCTCCCTGCCTAAGGAAGTCATGAGAGAATATTTGCACTGCCCTTTCGACCTTCTATTGGAAAACGGTTGGAAGAAAGTTAGTGACTTCGACAACCCCATCAAGTTTAGAGCTTTCACTTTAGTTGTCTTAGGACAGCTTCTACTATCACATAGCTGCCAACACATCAATAGCATCTTACTTGATGTCTTACACCAGCATCTATAGAAGAAGACACTCACACCAATGATCATCTCAGAGACTATCTCTAGTCTCTCACATTATGTCCGACATCCCAAGGATCGACTATATGGTTGTCTGACTTTCTTACAAGCTTGGTTATTAGAACATTTATCCGTCCTTGCATCTTTTTTGGCTTATGTATCATGAGATCTGACCCTAGCACAGATCTAAGTCAAAAGGTGAACTTTGCCAAACAAAGCAACTACATTAGGCTATCAGAAGCTATTAGCTGTCATGCTTCTTGAATAGATTACTTGGTGTGTCACATGGCACAAAACACACTAGCCACTCCTTGCCACCAAAGACCGCACATACATGGTTGTCATAGGAGTCCACCAGAGCACTCCCTATGTACCCATACGCGCCCTTTGGTAATTGGCACTTAGGCAAGAATTCTTCAACTTCCCAACAGTCTTCAAAGACATGCAAACTTGATTATTGCACATCTAATTACATACGGTCTATATTATCCACTCTATGGGATAGCTCGCACACTAAAGTCTTAGGACATCCACAACTAATATCCGCAAAGACATAGGCCATGACACTAGCATATGAGTAGTGGCTTCTACATATGTCTCCTCTACAACCTGCTACACCCTCAGCATCTACCTCTTCAAATAAGAGACAATGCACCAAATCTACATCATCATCACATATAGAGCCTCTTCACACTCAAGTAGAGTATGAGTGAGCATTATCAGACTTAGCCAAGGAACGGGCTTTACATGCCTAAACCAAGGATACCTTAGAAGTTGAGATACTTCTACGTACAGAGGCTGAGGTCTTGCATGTGTGTACCCAGCATTGGAATGAGACCCAAGCCGAGCTCATTCACTCTCTGAAAAATCTCAACGATAATAGGATGTCCCATGAAGACTTAGGACAAGATGAGGCATAGCAATAACATGGCTTTTGTGTAGGATCAGTGGATACAGTCATGGGTTCACAAGCTGAGGAAACAGATCTTCTCCTTGGCTATAAACCAATGCCACCTTTGCCACCTCCAGCGGTGCCTGATCTTTAGATTTCCACTTTTATGTTATCCTTTTGATGTACTGGGGCAAGTACCCCCTCATTTTGTAATCATTTCCGATATATATATATATATATATATATATATATATATATATTATACAAATTTTTGTTTTAAAAAATCTTGTAGTTAAGATTAAAGGACATGAATTCACCTGAATGACATATGCACTTGTAAAGCAACTGGCTATCAATCTTGAATGTAAAGAATAAACCTTACAAAATAATAACAATAAGCTTTTCTTCTCTTCCAACTCAGTTAAGCAAACTACAATTGTTCCCCTAGAGACTCGACTGTAGAAGCAGAAGAAAGCACAGCGTAGAAAGGTGATGGCTGACAAGTCAACACATCCTCCTACAACAAGCAATTTACTTCTCACCCTCCTAGAGGCATCCATAGGAAACCCACCTCCTGCAAGATCCAGTTATGAAAATACCCTCTTAGAAGAGTTCAAGTCAGAGGTGGAGTAGTTAATAGGGGACTTCATGTCCCGGCATGGGTGGACATCTACCCTCAAAACCAGTTAATCCTCTTAATCGCCCTAAACCTCTTCAGCATCCCTTAGCCAACCAAGCATCAGTGAGTAGCCTCGAATTCCTACTCTCTCCAAGTCTGAGAAGCTGATGTTTGAATATCTAATGAAACAAAGAGGACCTTAGCCAAAGTTTAACATCTGTACCACCACTTCCCAATACTGCAACAAACTCTCCCGCAAAGCCATTCCCTCACACAAGGCCCCACTTATGTCATAGCTCCACTCTGAGCCACAACTACATATATGCAGCTAGAGCACCAGGCCGCCTTCGACCTCGAAGAGCAGTACGAGCCTTCGACATCAAGTAAGAAGGGAAAGGAGAAAAATGAAACTAGTGCATAGATTGCCAAACTTATAGTACAAGCCTTCGACATTTCTATGGATTTTGAGGACCTTTGCATCCACCCCAGAGGTGTGCTACAACTGAACTTCCAAATGCCAAATGTTGAGAAGTACGATGGTACCACTTGCCCTAGATGCACCTCTGCATGTATTATAATGCTATGTTCCAATAGGGACATGATGAGCGGATCCTGGTCTAGATGTTTGGCTATAGTCTAGAGAAAAATGTAGGGAAATGGTTGAAAAACTAAGAGAAGAGCAATATCAATACATGGAGGGCCCTGACATCGTCATTCCTTAATCATTACAAATTTAACCTTGAGTTGCTCCCAACTAGAGAAGAAATTAAAGGAATGAGGCCTGCCTTAGGAGAAAGTATCAGGGATTTTGCCTACAAGTGGAGACTGAAGACCTCTAATCTAAAACACCCTATGTCTGAGGAGGACATGATATCGACTTTCATGAGGACGTTGGGTTCTACTTACTAGCTGATGCTCCTAACAGCATCATAGAGTAACTTTACTGAGGTTGTCAATAAAGCTGTAAAGGTGGAGTTGGCTATTAAAGCAGGATTAATACATGACACATCACTTGCCCCTGCTAGTTCCTCCAAAGCTGTGCCAAAGAAGGCAGCTATCACCCGACCAAAAGTAAACCTTGTGCAAGCCATTGAGATCCCTCGGCTTAGTTAGAACAATAGTCATATTCTACCTCCACCACAACCAACCCAAAGCTACCCTACAGCCATGAATATCATCCCTCCTCAAACACAGCAGTTCTACCAACCTAGGTACCCGGGTGCGCCCAGAGAAGAAAAAAAGAAAAGAAAGTTCACCCCTCTGTCCTACTCCTACAAATACATTATGGAGTATCTCATTAAGAAGAAGCTAATGCAGCTGATTGATTTAAGACCTCCACCTTACCCCCTGCTCTACCACTACAATCAAGCGGAGCATTGTAAATACCACCAGACCCTAGAGCACACTTTCGACAAGTGTTTTTCTGTTTGAAACATGACATTCAAGACCTGATCGATAAGGGTAAGGTATCATTTGACCCCACACTCACCAATCCCCCATCAAATTCCAACATCATCCAAAATCCACTCCCTAACCACCAACCATTAAAAGGGGTCAACATGATAAGTATCACCAACACCCAATTCAACCCTGCCAACTACACCAAGATCATAAAGCCTAAGAAAGTCATTTTCTTTGCCAACATCAACCAAGTGTCCGCTATAAATAGACACATTCCTGAGCTTATTCCCCCTCCTGAATATGAGCACTTGATCGCACACATGTGGGATACGGCCCTAGGTAGCCCAGTCATAGTACTTCCCCCTAACATCAACATATGCGGGAAAGGTTCAGCGACTCATGATCCTTTCTCATCACCCCATATCATCCCACCACCCTCATTATATACTCATTTTACCGACCTTTCATCTTCTTACCAAGTCATCGGTATTCCCCCACCAACCAGAATCCGATACTTACTAAACTGAGTCTCCTTGGGCTACCTAGTTGGGGAAGTCATAGATCTTAAACTTTCAAAAGACGAGTTGGAGAAGCTCACAGCCTTTATTACTCAGCCAGGCAGAGTCTCCAAGCCATTCTCATGTTTGCATCCCGAGGGCAAAGGGAAAGAGAAAATGATAGAAGAAGAAATACAGACAAAGGTACAAAAGTAAACTAGAGAAGCAGAAGAGAAAAAAAGAATAAGATCTTCGAAGTAGCTATTTGAAAGTCCCACTTGTTTTTTATTGAGCAGTTATCCAAGACACCCGCACATGTCTCAATCTTAGGTCTTTTGTTAACATCAGAGCAACACAGTGAGAGATTCTTGAGTATATTTAGAAAGTCCTTTGTGGATGCCTCGATCACACCAGACAGGTTAGAAAACATGGTGGCCAAAGTGCTAACGCCTCAAGTTATCACATTTTCAAAGGATGAAATCCCCGAGGGGGACACCGTGCACAACAGAGCTATCTACATCACGACACATTACTCTGACATGTGTATTCCCCTCATCTTGGTAGACAATGGATATGCTTTGAGCATTTGTATCAAGGATACACTGGACACATTGGGAGTCCCCTCAGACTATGTGAAACCCAACCCTTGTAAGATAAAGGCCTTCGATAATTTAGTGAGTCGAGGCCAAGGAGAAGTGTTTATTTCCTTAGTGATAGAAGGGAGAATGTTCTAAGTTCAGTTCCAAATACTGAGCATACCATCCTTCTTCACAATACTGTTGGGAAGACCATGGATTTATCAGGCGGGCTCCGTCCCATCTACCCTTCACTAGAAAGTAAAGTTCATCATCAATGACGAGGTCATTATAGTGCCAATAGATATGGATGTCATCACAATGACAAGACAAAAAATATTGGGAGTTTGGAACCTACAAGCTCTAAACACTTTCACCTCACATCAGTTTGAGGTTGTACACAGAGAAAGAGGTAGTAGAGCTAAAAAATAAGGCTAAAATACTTCTGCCAAAGTTTAATATGATGGCCAAAATGAAGTTCGATCCAAACAAGAGCTTAGGTAAGCATTCTCAAGGAAGAAAGAACCCCATCAAGGCCATTAGAGTGCCGTATAAAGCAAACTTAGGGTTCAAACCTCCCCTCAAACATCAGTTCAAGAACAACAAGAAGAAGAAAGTTGGTCGCAAGACCACACTACATTTTGTATCAGCTTTTGGACTCTCCAAAACCAGTAACACCCTGCTAACTGAACTACCAACTTAAGCATAATCATCCAAGCCTAACACAGGACACATGCCAATAAAACCAGTCATAATTCAACCTCAAATCATCAGTCAATATCCTGCCTTTCATATCAAGGCTGCTCTTTCTACCTACATGTCCAGCACTAAGTCATCCGTCCTTGAGGTCGGGGAATGTTTAACCCCCAGCACCTAAGAACATAGGGAGGACAACCTAGCGCCTCTAAGTCTACTTTCACTCCTCGGTGATGTCAGAGAAGCACTCTAGTCAGTTATTGAGAGTGGAGAGTTAGACTTAGGTGAGCTTAACCCTGACCAAGTCAATAGGTTAGAAACATGGGTACTCATGGACTCCGCAGAGTAGATTGGGCAAGCCAACACAGCAGCAACAGAGGATGAAGACCAAGTGATGGATTGATTGATCGAGAAAAGAGGCCAGGAAGAGCCAACTTTACTCTACTCCAACTCAAGTTTTCAAAAGCTTTTAGACTTTTCTTTTTACCCTTTTTGTATAAGAACTAAGTAGACTTGATCCCTAATGACTCACTCATAAATTGTCAACGCATTCGACTAGTGCACTTGTAAGGGGTATATAGGCAACCTGAGACATAGCTTCAGGCCTAGTCGCTTTTGAAAAAATATTTTTTTGCTTTCTTTACCCTTGTAGTCAAAGAACTATGTGCGGCTTGATCTTGACAGACCAATGTTTTCAAAAGTACTTATGCTAAAAGTTAAGTATGTAGGTAACTTGAGAAGTAACTTTAGGCTCAGCTGCTTTTAAAAAAAATAAAAATTTGGTCCACCCCGAGACCAGAACTAAGCGTGACTTGATCCCGACTGAACAAGCTTTCCTAAGCTTGTGTTAAGTGCAAACATCGGTATGTAGGCAACTTGGAGTTTGATTCCAAGTCTAGTTGCTCTCCTCGGATACAAAATCCCCTTCTCATGTAAATTAAAGCTAAAAGCTTTTCTTTCAAAAACCAGGAACAAGAAGAATGGATTGATGCCAAAAGTGGTGATCAAGGCCTTTAAGCGCCAAGAGAACCGGAATCTTCCATCGGTAGATGACCTTCAAAAGATCAATCTTGGGTCAGAAGCCGTGCCTAGAATTGTAAAAATTGGGACCCCCAACATTTTAGATTTGGGGCATGCCCTGTTAAATTTTCTTTGAGAATATATAGACATCTTTGCATGGACCTATGTAGTCATGCCTAGTCAGGACATAGACCTTGTCACCCATAAGCTCCCCACTAACCCGGATATTCATCCTTGCAAGCAAAAGCCTAAGCGTCTATGACCAGAGTGGTCCCTAGCCCTTAAAGAAGAAATCCAAAAACAATTAGACGTAGGCTTTTTTTTGTCTATCCAATATCCCCAATGGTTAGCCAACATCGTCCCTGTACCCAAGAAGGATGGCAATGTTCGAATATGTATAGATTATAAAGACCTTAACAAAGCTAGTCCCAAAGATGACTTCCCTTTACCCCATATTGATGTGCTCATAGACAGTACGCTGGACATGAGATGATGTCCTTCATGGATGGGTTCTTAGGCTACAATTAGATCAAGATGTCCATAGAAGACCATGAGAAGACTGCTTTCACAACCTCTTGGGGCACATTTTATTACAAAGTAATGTCCTTTGGTCTCAAGAATGTAGGGGCAACATATCCATGGACCATGACTGCCCTCTTCCATGACATGATCAACAAAGAGATGGAGGTCTATGTAGTTGATATGAGTGTCAAATCCCATCACAGAGAAGATCACCTGAGCCATCTATGAAAGCTATTTTCCCATCTCAGAAAATACAGACTAAAGCTGAACCTGAACAAATGCATCTTTGGAGCCTCTTATGGAAAATTGTTAGGCTTCATCATCAGTGAAAGAGGTATAGAAGTTGATCCTTTGAAAGCCAAAGCAATCATTGGAATGCCTACACCT
>JAOXJP010228201.1:0-11162 GCA_025762735.1 Platanus orientalis | reverse complement strand
TCACAGAAATGGAGATCAGGCATACTGCCTCAATTGAACCCTTTTTGGGTCTTGCTGATGTGTTAGAGGGCTGAGACCTTTATTGAGGCACTTTTAAGGAGTTGTGGGACCATCCAGGGGCTGGTTTGGGGTAGAGGGTAATTTTGAGGTTTTTCTGCTTTGTAACGCCTAAAAGCTAGGGTACGCCTGAAGTCTATATACGCCTGATCTCTTACAGAGATGGGGATAAGGCATACTGCCCCAATTGGACCCTTTTTGGGTTTTACTAACATGTCAAAGGGCTAGGGCTATTTGTTTGAGCATGTTTTGGTACGCCTGAAAGCCAATGTATGCCTGAAATGCTTGGTATGCCTGATCTCTCACAAACTGGGAGATTAAGCATACTATTCATTTCCCAAAAAACCAATGACTATTTTTTAGGTTTTTGGATAGTTTTTTGGGGTCCACTGACCTTGGGATTTTTCAAGGGGGTGAACAACATCCCCAAAAGGATTTATAAAAATCCCCAGTCCTTGGAGAATGGGTGGGACCCACCTTTGGAATTTTCCAAAATGAAAAACACTACATCCAGCACAGATGTTTCCGTAAAGTCTGGGTTGTGGGACCCATATCTCGAAATCCAGAGATCAAATGGGTCCCAACTTTTACAAGGAAGTTAAGGGATTAGTCATGAGTTTCCAATTCAAATTTTTTGCTGAGATTCACTTTCTACAGAGAGTTATAGTTCAAACAATATAGACAACTACAGTAGTACATATTTTTAACAGCATGACATGCATTGAAATATAAAATCCGGTAAAAATAGTAAGAATTGATAAACGGACATAGAAAATATTTATTACATGTATAAGTAAGGTATCTAAACAATGAACTAAAATTTTTCATAGAAATCATTTTATAGATGGGATAAAATAATCATGGATGGTGGATGGCTCTATAAAACAGTGTATGAGCACACTATTTTGAGGAGTGAAGTAGGGTCCATTCTTAGAACCACACCTCACATTCTGAGGCCCATCTTGAACACAAAGGAAGGACTAGGGTTTAGTGACATCTGATGTAAGTCATTGACCCCACTTGAATATGAAAACAAAAAAATGATGCCTACTTTAGCATGTAGTTTTTTTTTAAAAAAAGGCAAAAGTGGGAGACAAATTGTCTCCCCCATGCCCCCATGTCTCATTGATTGAGTCCAAGAGTATGGGGTCTTAATAGCATGGGAATAAGGATTTTTTAATGTCTAAAAGAGGGGGGAGAGGGGCCTACTTGATCATGGGTTTGCTCCTTCTTCTTTCTTTCCTTTTCCTTCTTCTTCTTTCTCTTCTTTTTCTCTTTTATTTCTTTCCTTTCTTTTATTTCTCTCTTTTCTTGGCTTTTTCTTTTTTGGCGCCTCCCCTTGATCATGACCTGGGGTGGGTTTTTATAGTGGGGACCTGAGGGGGGTAATGTGGAGGAGATAAGCATGGAGGAGGTGAGGTGGTTGGAAGAGAGGGGGGTAGAAAATGGGTGGTGGGGAGAGTGGTGAGGTATGGGAGTGAGGTGGCTACTTCTAGAAGGGTGGCTAGGGGTGTGTGGTTGGGGTGAGGAGTTGAGGGTTATGTGGAGGGGGTGAGGGGTTAGGTGGCTGCTTCTAGAAGGTTTAATGGATGTGGGAAGGGGTGTGTGGATGAGGGTGAATGTGGTGGGCCCTCAAGCCATATGTCATGTATAGATTGGTCATTGGGGAGATAGTGGGGCCCATGGGGAGGGTTTATGGATAAGGGGAGTGATCCTTAGGTCTCCACCCCTCATTTGGAATATTCCAAATGGGGGTTGTAGGGTTAAAAAGAAGATCTAGGGGCATTTTGGGTAAGAATTAAGATCTTTTATTCAGATTTCTCCCCTTTATAGTCTGAGCTCACTTGTTGGTCTTTATGACTCCAAGCTTCTCATAGTTTATAAGTTTTTTGAATCTCCTAGACATTTCAGTCGCAACGCAACTGATAGAATCATAATCGGATATAGGCAAGTGGGCCAAAACTGGGTCTGAATGTATCAGTATTGGCTCATACCAATGAAAGAAGGGTAAGAAGGTAAAATTGATTTTTTAAATGTTCATATGAAAGATAGCCCCCAAGATTTGTGAGCGATGGGCTCTGATATCTTGTGAATCTGATGCTTGAGCTAAAAGTTATCCCTAAAACCTTGAATTATCCTAGAAAAAATTCCACTTTGACCTATGACTGGTTTTTTCTAGGTTTGAATGGGGTGTGATGGAGATCATGGGTACTTAGGTCTTGGAGTTACTATGCCCTGGGGCCTGACAGGTAGAGAATTTGAGTCCTGGTGATTTCTTGGGGATTTTTTGAATAAAGGTCACCTGGTTGAGAAAGGTGCCCTGGATTGGTGAAAAATTGGGTCAATGAGTTGTTTTGGGTTTGTGAAAGGACTTCTTCTTCATTAGGGCATTTATCAAAGATCTTGAAAAAACAGAAAAAATGAGCCTAACCTTGATGGATTTGGACTTTCAAAGAATTTTTTAGGGCTCACCGAGTGTCCATGGCTGATAATGGTGATTTGATTGTATTTTGGGGATAAATTAGGGAAATTAGGAGGCATTGTGTCCTATAGGGTTTTTCTTGGGAAGGTTTATGGCTTATTAGAGTATGGCCACTGACTGGCTGAGTTTCTGATCTGTGTCGGGTCTTTATGGTATTTTCAAAAGTTTAATTTTAGGGGAAAATGATGTATATTGAGGGTGTAGGGGTAAAATGGTAATTTTATTATCTTTTGGGTCTAAATATGGGAATGTTGATGATGGTTGGAGCATCTTGAGAAAAATGGGCTTCATAGCCTGTGGTTTAAGGTTTTTTGAGATGTATAGGCAAAATGGTCATTTGCTAACCTTTTGGGATTTTGATGTTGGAAGCCTTGGGGTATTGTTAATTTTGAGGTGTCTTTATTGTAGAAGATATTTTAGGAAGTGTTGTGGAGAAAAGGAGTTTAAACAGGGTTTGATTCGTACTTCTTAGGGTGTTAGGGTAAAATGGTAATTTGCCAGCCTTTCGATGTTTCAATGTGGGAAGGCTTATAAAGGTTGGAAAATTCAAGGTGCCTTTGTTGATGTGGAGATGTTGAAAAGTAGGGTTTGATTGGGTTTGATTGGGCTTCTGGAGGTGTAAGGGTAAAATGATAATTTGCTAGCCTTTTAATGCTTCAACGTGAGAAGGCTTATGAGGGTTAGAAAATTCAAGATGATGATGATTTAGAGTATTTTTATTGTGTTTTCAACAAGAATGTCCATGGAGAATGCCTTCTTATTCAAAGTTTAGGGGTGTCTAGACCTTGGTTCTATCCCATGCTGTAATGAAACCATTTGACTTCATTTATAGACCTGAGTCAAAATTTGGGTGCTAACAAGTACAACCCAAACCAAACCACCAACCTCAAAAGTTACTTTGCATCGGTGGCTGTCTTTTATTGCCTTCTTCACTTGTTCATGAACTCCGCCAAAATAATCTGCCATATCATCAGCTTTAATACTTAAATGACCAATACAGGGAATGAGTGCAAGATCTAATACTCCCAACGGGTTTTGCCATACACTATCTCAAAAGGACTCAGCTGAGTAGTTCTATTTTTGAAACGGTTGTAAGCAAACTTTGCTTGTGATAGAGCCAGGTCACATTGCTTTGGTTTGTTTCCCACCAAACTCCTCAAAAGATTTCCCAAGCTCTGATTCACCACCTCGGTCTGGCCATCTGTTTGGGGGTGATAAGCACTACTAAAATTAAGCTTGGTCCCCATCTTTTCCCATAGACTCTTCAAAAAATGGCTCATGAACTTCGTATATCGGTCCGAGGTAATAGATATCGGGACCCCATGTGTATGAACAATCTCTCAGAAATAAAGTTAAGCAATTTGGGTGGCATCCATAGTCTTCCGATAAGCTACAAAATGAGCCATCTTTGAAAATCAATTTACCACCACAAGGATAGAATCCGTGCTCCTCTGTGTATGAGGTAACCCCAATACAAAATCCATGCTGATGTCGAGCCATGGGGCATTTAGCACGGGTAATGGGGTTTACATGCTAGTATTTATGAGGACTCCTTTTGATATCTGGAAAATAAAGCAATGCTCCACGTAATGTGCCATGTCGCTAGTTAACTTTGGCCAATAATAATCTGATGATACTAATACCAACATCTTGTCTTGCTCAGAATGCCCCTCTCCATGCAATTCCCATAATATCTGCTCTCTTAGTGAACAATCTGGAATGCATAGCTGTAAACCACAGAACAGATAGCCGTTAAGCATAACATAATCATTGCGCTTACCTATAGTCACCTCTACATAACTCCTTGAAGGTGTCAAATCCCACTAATTTGGCATGCATGGTGGTAAGAAGTATAACCGTATACTCAATGCATCTGTAACTCGATTTAAACTCCTTGATTGGTGTCTTAAGGAGAAAGTGAATTCTTGAAGGTAGGCAACCCACTTGGCATGTCTATGGCTAAGCTTTTGTTGGCCATTAATGTACTTCAAGGCCTCATGATCGATGATAAGGATGAACTCCTTCTACATGAGGTAATGACGCCAATGCTTTAAAGACTACAGAATGACGTAGAATTTCAGATCTTAGGTGGAATAATTCTTTTGAGACCCGATTAGTTTTTCACTAAAAAATGCAACCGGACGCCCTTCTTGACTCAGAACACTGCCAACACCAACTCCAGAAGCATCACAATTGACTTAAAAAATCTTTTTAAAGTCTGGGAAAGCAAAAACAGGTGCTTCGGTCATCTTTTTCTTCACCACCTGAAAACTTGCTTCGGCTTCTTCAGTTTATTGGAAAGTTTGGCCTTTTAGGCACTCTATGATAAGGGCAATCAAGGTACTAAAATTTTGGATAAATCACTGATAGAACAATGCCAATCCATGGAAACTTCAGACCTCATGTAGACTCTTGGGTGTTGGCCACTTTAGAATTGCTGCCACTTTAGATTGATCAGCATGAACACCATCAGTAGACACAACAAAACCAAGAAAAGCAACAGAGGTAGTGAAAAAGGAATAATTATTCCGATTGATAAATAAACACTCATTCCGTAGTGTTCTGAAAACTTCTCTAAGGTGCTCCAGGTGCGTCTCCTATGATAGACTATAGATGAGTATGTCATCAAAGTACACGATGATGAACTTCCCCATATAAGGCCGCAACACCTGATGCATGAACCTCATGAATATGCTGTGCGCATTAGACAGACCAAAGGGCTTGACCATCCACTTATACAACCCATGTTGTGTCTTGAACGCCGTTTTTACTCATCTCCAGGTTTGATTTTGATTTGGAGATACCCGCTCTTAAGATCAATTTTGGAAAAAACCTTAGAACCCGATATTTGATCCAACATGTTGTCCAACCTGGGAATTGGGAATATATACTACACTGTAATCCGGTTGATAGCTCTACTATCAACACACATACACCACGAACTGTCCTTCGGAACTAAGAGAGCCAGAACGGCATAAGGACTCATATTCTCTCAAATGTAGCCTCTCTCCAACAACTCGGTCACTTGGCAATGCAACTCTTCAGATTCCTTCGGACTGAGGCGATAAGCTGGTCTGTTAGGTAAGATTGACCCTAGCACGAAGTTAATGTGGTGCTGCATATCTCTCATTTGCGGCAAACCAGAGGGTAGATCTTGTGGCATCAAATCTGCAAATTCAGATAATGCCTCCTGTAGCTCTACTGGCACATCCCCATCTTCTTCTAGTCATTTTGCACACAGTATCAAGGCATACATCATGCCTTCTTCTCCTACTTCTTCTAGGAATCGAGACATGGACAAGAGATTGGCACATTTCTTGGAAACTGGTACAAGAATGGCTCATTCTCTTCACGGTGTTAACACTAATTTCTTTCCCTTAATGCTCACAGTGTAGGTATTTTATCGTCCATCATGGACAATGCTTTGATCATACTGCCAGGGTTTGCCTAATAATAAATGGCAAACATCCATAGACATTACGTCGCACCACGCATTATCAAAATATTTTTTTCCAATTAAAGAAGAAACCAAACACCTTCTATCTACTATTACCTCACTCCCTTTTCTTAACCATGACAGCTTGTATGGGTTTGGATGGCTATCATTTTTGAGCTGAAGCTTCTTAATTGCCTCCTCTGACACCACATTCTCACAACTGCCATTGTTAATAATAACCTTGCAAACTTGCTCTGCGATCGTGTATATGGTATAAAAAATGTTGGTTCTCAACCAATCTTCTTTAAAATCATCTTTTGGAGTTAGCAGACTTTTTCTAACAACAAGAGTCGCACTCCCATCCATATAGAACCTCCCTGTCATCGCCAACATTATAAATAGGATATCTGACATCGATTTCCTCTTCCATTTTCTCATCTTCAATAAGGAGATTCTTACCCGTTCTACTAGTAGGTTTCTTGCAATTGGTTGATCGATGACCGGGTTCTCCACATTTGAAACAACGGATGTTGGGGTTGAAACTCTGGCCTTGTGTGGACTGTGGGGTAGGACGATATTCCTAAGGATGGATCCCACGTGTGTTCTGATCTCCCCTCGGTGCAAATCTGGTATTGTTCCTTGCTTGTTGCTTCTTGACAACTAACGCCCGCTGGTAGGCTTCAAAAACTGTCTAGAGGGAGTGGAGACTAAGGACGTCTTGTAGGGGCTACTGCAAACCACCTAGATACCGTACGACCAACTGCTCCTCGATTTCAGACAAGTCATTACGGGCAACTAGTTGATAGAATTCTTTTGTGTAATTGTCAACGGACCTCGCACCTTGCCTCAACATGTGAAACCGTTGGAACAAAGATTGAGTGTATCAAAAGGGTAAAAAGTGACCCTTCATTTTTTTCTTCATCTTCTCCCAATTGTCAATCTTAGATTTTTCTTATCTTTCTCGTGATCGCTTTAATTGTTCCCACTAAGTGGATGCTCGTCCTTTCAATTTGATGGCAATAAGTTTCACCTTCAAACGATCTGCAACCTCCTTGTAATAAAAAATCCGCTCCACTTCATGTAGCTAATCAATGAATCCCTCGGCTTGTAAAGTGCCAGAAAAGTCTGGAAATTCAACTCTGAAGTTGAAGTCTCTTACCGCTCATCCCGATTAGGTTGTTCTTGACCCAGAACAGTATTGTAATACGGGTTCTCAAAATTGGATTCTGAATCACGATCATCCATCTCACGATCATCCATGTTTTGTGCTGTTAGACACCGGGTCAACTCAGCAACCTGCCTTTGCAGATCTTCAATCATCACGTCTTATCAACTACGTTCGCGGTTGGGGACTTCCTTATTCGAAATCTGCCCACTCTAACCATGACCATGAGCCATGAAAAACTGATGAAAAATTGATTCCAAGAAGACGCTAAACTTTGATACCAATTGATGCAACAGACCAAAAAGAAGAAATCTTCTGAAAAGATATTTAATTCCAAGATGCTTTCCCTCGAACTACAATGACATATAAGTATTATTTCGTGCTAAAATCAAAATTAGGCTAGTAAATAACGAAAAATAGAAAAAAGTGCATAAAATAGATTTTTACTATAAATAGTAAAAACACCCTTTTCGAGGCCTAAACGATGGAATTTGGCTTATAAATGAAAAGTCTATGGCTGCATAGATCTTGAAGATCTCATCGTTTCCTTTTACACTACCAAATTTCGTGCAATTCTACAACTTTCCATAAATGGCAAAAATTGTGCCAAATTCTACCGATTCTTGCATTTCTTATAAGGATCTTCTCTGTCAAGATATTCCAATGCCATTAATTTAGAATTTGACAACTTAGCATCTGTTGACCCTTCTACGTCACAAAGACACATTAAAAATCATTTGTTATTTCTATCGTAGACTAGCAATAACATTAACAATAACAATAGGGTTAACCTAGGTCTAACTAGTAGTTATCAAAAAACCTGCATTAGGCAAGTCATATGTATTTCACAGTTAGATTCAAGGAAGTTCTCCCTTAACTCTAAGAGAAAAATGACGACAATCTGTTTAAAGATACATTTTCGATTCATATTGTACTCTATTCCTATTAATGAAAGTCGCATTTTTTTAAATCAAATTGGGTGTTGTTATTATGTTGTAAAAGTCCTCAGTGCAGAGGCATTACTAAGCCTGTCCTTTTTGATAACCCGAACCAAAAATCTAGATGGGTTGATTTGGTGATAAGAGAAAATTTTTGTTACCCACCAACACCCTCCAAACCTAGATTTGACAAAAAAAAAGTCAGTCAACATTGCAATTTTTAATGCATATACTTTTAAAATTTACAATTGACATTTTTTTTTTCGCGTTTAGCACATACCACAAACAAAACGTGCAAACAAACACAACCCAAGCCATTCATTGCAAAATCTAAGTGGGGTGATGCATGTAAGATGTACTCTTTTTTGTCTTTTTCTTTTTAATTTAATTTTCTTTAATTTTATAGTTTCATCAATCAAGCAAGAGATTGATTCTGGTTGATTTTACACAGCAGGCATATTATTATTTGGCTTCCTTAATGTAGATGCTCCGTACTTTTAGTTTGGTTGAATTAGATTCATGGTAATATAGATGCTTCCCAATCATTCTATGCAAACTTAATTACTGTCAATAAGAGCCAAAATCCTTTGCAGGCAATTTTTTTTTTTTTTCGGTCGAACTTTTCAGGCAATTGAATCGCGCATTTATGCACATAATGAATAACTTCTTTTTGGCAATGGCGGTTCGGAGATTACTAGGCCGGTAAAAGGAGGGATGTTAACCTGCAAGCTTCAATGATCACTAGCAGTGACCTATCCATTAAGGAAGCTTCGAGCTACACTTCTACGATGGCTCTGCCCTTTCTATATTGATTTTGTAGATGTACATGGATCCCCTCTTATCTATTCAGACATCTCGATATTGTCAAGGACAATATACATTTTCCATTTGGATATTTCCCATCAACATGGAATTACATGTCATATATACGTGAAAAAGGTCTCAATCATGTACAGACTGGTCATGGTGGCTAAACACCACCATTTAATATTTCCGGCTAATAGCTGATTAAGCATTGATAGGCACTCACAATGACTCAATCAAAATAAGAGAAAAAGAAAACCTCAAATCATCCTCCCATCTATATTCTTCTATCTCTATTTTTTCTTTGTGGGTTATTGAAAGCAATACAATAATTCTACTTATCATTTGACTTTCAAGAAATAGATAAAAACAAATTTTTGGAATCTAAGAGATCAACGGTCAACACAATATAAAAGAGTTTCGACCGGGTTTGGTCAAATGTGACATTTTGAGATGGATAAGGAAAACTAAAAAAAATAAAGAGATGAATTTCATTGGATTTGTATGAAAATTGATGAGCTTCTAATCCAATCAATCATGTAGGAAATCCATATAATAAACAATAGAATCCTATTATGGATTCCACGGGATTTGGCCAAAATCCGGACAATCAAAAGCAGCCTTACAAAAAGCTTATTCATGTTAGAATACATGTATTCAAAATACTTCCAATTACTACCAGTTAAAAGAAGTTAAAGAAAAGACTGTTGTAACTCTTTGTGATCATCTATTATTTCTGTTTCCACAATGATCCCTTAATTTTCCACAAGGCGAGATGGATCGATTGGCACGAAGTCTTAGCTTATTCTATTCCAAAGCCGGTGGTCATCACAAGTTCCTAATATTTTATAGCCGATGGAAAACAGATGGTTTGAGCCCATAGGTCCAATACTAAGAAAATACCCAGTTAAAAATTTATTTCATTGACCTTGTAATAGTAGTACTTCAAACACAAAGTGGCAACTTGACTCTCCTCAGCGGTCTATATAATTAGGTTATTCTCATATTCATTGCAGCGACTTAAAGTTCATTCCCTCAGTACTAAGGTTTCTAGGATCCAAGACAACTACCTAACTAAACTAGCATGGATAACCCTGAGAAGTTGGCTCGGTTCCCAAGCTGCCGTGGTGTTGCTTTTGAGATCAAGCCCAATGATGTCAGCCCGTTTGCAATCACAGCTCCCCCTCAGGAAGCAGAGCGCAATGGCAGGTCGGTTTGGCTTCCATGGACTCAGAGGAGCTCTTTTGAGGAGTTTCCCATGTCCGGTTCCTTTCGAAGGACGGTGAGCAGACCCAGCAGCCATTTCTGTGATCTAGAAATCGAGGACGACCACGACGACAATCAGTTGGTGTCTATGGTAGAAGACGAGGACATCGAGAAACAGAAGCCGGTGGACCCAGTTGTTAAACAAGAACAACTTCCAAAAATATCACAACGTAAGGAATCGAGGTTGTCCATGATACTTCTCGACCAAGGGCTGTTCACCGTCTATAAACGCCTCTTTGTGGTCTGCTTGACTTTGAATGTCATCGCTTTGGCTCTTGCTGCCACCGGCCATTTCTCATATGCAAAGGAGAGAGCTGCTCTATTCTCCATCGGGAATATACTAGCCTTGACACTTTGCAGGAGTGAGGCTTTGTTGCGAATTGTCTTCTGGCTGGCGGTTAAGCTGCTGGGAAGGTCCTGGGTACCTCTCCGACTTAGGACTGCTACCACTTCTTTCCTCCAATGTATCGGAGGGATACACAGTGGCTGCGGAGTCTCTTCAATAGTTTGGCTTGTCTACGCTCTTATCCTTACCCTTAAGGACAGAGACAACACTAGCCCAGAGATCATAGGCGTGGCATCCTCCATTCTCTCTCTAATCTGCATCTCTTCCTTGGCAGCATTCCCTCTAGTCCGTCATCTCCATCACAATGTCTTTGAACGGACCCATCGATTTGCCGGATGGTCAGCTCTTGCCCTCGTCTGGATCTTTGTCATACTCACCGCATGTTATGAACCCATTCCCAAAACCTATGATTTAAGTGCCACTAAGCTTGTGAAAAGACAAGACTTCTGGTTTACGTTGGGCATCACCATTGTAATAATCCTTCCATGGGTGTCTGTGAGACGGGTTCCAGTTAAGGTATCGGCTCCTTCTGGGCATGCTTCCATAATCACGTTTGAAGGAGGAGTGAAGGCAGGTATACTAGGGAGGATTAGCCCATCTCCCTTTTCTGAGTGGCACGCCTTTGGTATCATATCAGATGGAAAGAAGGATCACATGATGCTTGCAGG